>ONZH01018394.1:0-66383 GCA_900303285.1 Rhinella marina
TCCATCGGTTATTGTCAGCCAAAACCAGGAGTGGACATTAAACAGAGATCAGGTATAATGAAAAGATCTGCACCTGTTTGGTGTTTTTGACTCGGACCTGGTTTTGGCTCACAATAACTGATGGAAATAACTGATCAAATAACTGATATGTGAAACCCCTAAGTATTCTCTTTTTCTAGGCACTCGACTTCCTGAAGTCACTGCAGGGACACTGTAATCAATTATCCTGATTGTCTTGCTGCTGCCTAATATTTGCATGTAGCTGTTCAGTGGACAGCCAGAATAAATTATACTGGTGGGCCCTAGACATCCCAGTCCGTCCTTGACTGTAAATATGCAGTAACCTTGGTTCTGTTATTGTATATCAAGTAAGCTTGGTTCTGTTACTGTTTCTGTGCAAGAGGTTTGGTTCTGGTACTTTATTTATGCAATAAACTTGGTTGTGTTACTGTGTCTATTAAGTAAGCTTGGTTCTGTTATAGTATCTATGCAGTAAGCATGAGATAATTTTAAAACTTTATATTTGTGTGTGTGTGAAGGGAGGGGGGGGGGTGTCCAAAGTTTCATTAAACACCTAACTGTTTTGCTGGAGTCCAGCTCAAGCAGTGGGAAAAGTAGCTAGCTCGGGCAGAAAGTGGAGGGGGAGGGCTGGTTTGATACTGCTATCTCCTGAATGGTAGCAGCTAGAAACATGCAACTGGTATTGTTTGAAAGCTGATATTCCAGACCAATATGACAGCTAAAGTCCAAGCAACAGAGGAGAAATCATTGTTAGAAATCGAGTCGGGAATAATCGCAGGTAAAACCATCTTTTACTTTCACTTTCAGCAGTATTCACTGCATCCCAATTTCTATCAGCGATATCTTTCCCTGTACTGAACATATTGCTGTCATTCTGGTATTGTCTGAAAGCTTGGAATTTCAGCTTTCAAACAATACAATATCTCTAGCTTGTCCCAAACCAGAGATATGAGCAGTTAAAGCAGCCCCCCCTCCCTGTCAGTCTAGAGGAGAATGAGAGAGCAGCTGCAGAGCTGACAGGCTGCAGGAGGAGAGAAAAAACTGTAAAAATATATAGAAATGTGGCATTATGTTCATTGTAGTGACCCAGTTAATAAAATTATATTATTTTTACCATACAGTGAACACCATAACAAAATTCCACAGAACAATGTAAAAATTGCTGCTTTTTATCTTTCCCCCTAAAAATAAAATAATAAAAATTATTATTACACAATATATATCCCAATATAGTTCCTAAAAAGCCTACAACTAATCACGCAAAATAAAAAAGAAATTTAGAAGAAAAAAATTAAAAAGTTATGACTGCTAGAACACAAAGTGGGAAAATATTATTGGTTCTTAAGGTTAAAATTAATGATGTCACTATGGGGTTAAAAATGCAATAGTGTCCCCTGAGCTGTGCGCCAACATGATTTCCTGCAGACACACATTAAAAACCTGCAATAAAAAAGTGACATTTTTTTCGGAGGGTTTTTCCAATTTCAACGTAACTGTTAGGAAGTTAATCTGACCCTTGATACTAAGGTTAAAACTAGAGATGAGCGAATCTATTCGCCGATTCGTTGATTCGTATCGAATCTTGGAAATTTTTAGCTGCAAAGGGAATCCGAATATAAGGGAATCCGCTTCGGCTTTGTACGCATTCGCTAGTTGTCCTATAAATTATACGCTTTTGCTATGTATAAGTTACACTATACGCTGGTGCGTACGAATTCAATTCATTAGCAAAATTTTACTGTTAGTTCATTTATCGTGCGCAAAAGCCCAGGAAGAAAGCGGTCACCTGACAGGTGAGGGCAGGGCTTGCTCTGATTGGCTCAGGCTCGGTAAGAGAGTGACGCATCACTTCTGCTGCGACTGTTGAGACGAGCAGAAGCACTGTGTGTGAAGTTCTGAGACTCTGAGACCTGTTTTGTGAAGATTGGGGTGTAATTGCTCTGGGAATCCATATTACAGATATCAGGGATACTGCAGGGCAAGTGCAGGGCCAGTTCAGGGCTAGTAATTAATCAGGCAGGGAGAGAGAGACAGAGAGATATAGGGAGAGACAGGGACATACAAGGACAAAGACCAGCTGCAGGGCCACAGAGTGAATTGAATAATGTCTGGATTGGATAAGCAAAAGAGGTGCAGTTCCCAACCAGACCTCGAGCTCTAAAAAAAAAGGAGAAGGTGGCACAGGGCAGAAGTGCCAAAGGACCTGTAGCCGGAGCATCTACTAGTAGTATTCGCAACACTTGGCCGTTGTTTGACCAGGCTAACCCACCAAGGCGCAAAATTGTAGTGGAGGAGAAAGTGGATGAGGTAGTGGAATGGATGGCACTCTCATCCGGATGATCTGCTGTCATCTGCTGATACAGTATCAATATGAAGCCAGGGGTCAGACTCAGAGCGTTCCTCCTGCTCCACCATTCCTCTCCAGCAAAGCCCTTCATTTTCGTACGCAATTTGTACGCTTATGCGTACGTGTTCAAAGAGGTTGCGTACCTTTTTACCTGAACGTTCGTTATTAGTGTGCGAATGTTCGCTAAAAGCCATATAATTACGTATATTTTGTACGCAAATTCAACAAATCTATTTGCCGTATATATGAATCTTAGGAAAAGTTCGGCGAATGTTCAGCGAATAAAATTTTGCATAATTCGCTCATCTCTAGTTAAAACATGCCGAGTACCATAAGACGATGTTCAATTACATTTGATGTGTGCACTGGGAGAACTGAATACATCTGTAAATCCCCATAGCTTTAATGTATGCTTTTTGCGATCTCTCAGGCAGAAGTATGTAAACTGCATTATTTAAAAATTGTATATGTTATATGTACTGTATAACACTCCATACCATACAATGCATATATAGTTTCAATTCATACAGTAAGAGTCAGAGAGTAACATTTTAGAAATCACAATAATATGGATTTTCAGTCGTGGGAATTTCTGACACATATATGCTATAAGTGAATATACTCTTTAATGTCAAATGATATGGCAATTGTGCATTGTTTTATAAGTCATCATGTTGGAATTAATATTGATTTGTTCAGTGGCTAATGATGCCATGGTATTTGATAGGGGTAAACCATGACATATTTAGTATTAGGCATAAAGAACTTACGTTAAACCAAATTTTATCAGAAATAGATGTTTAAAACATGACTGTAAGGATATATTCCATACATAAATATTATTTCTTTAAAACTACAGACATTTTGACATTTCCTAAAAAAACCCTTATAAAACTGGAGGATGATTTATGATAACCTTTCCTTGAAGAGCATGCAATTAAAGAGATAGTCTTACCCTTCTACCATTTCGATGAAGTGCAGACACCTGGGCATCACATCAACATCCAGAGTGAGAGAGGGAGATTGTGAGCACCTGTAAAATACTATCTCCACACCACTGATTACATACTGTACAGCAAATATAAGAATTATTGTGCCTATAGATGGCACCTTATCCTAGGTATCATTTCAAAATTATGTGCAGCATACACGTTTTGTCGAATGTCTTTGGAATGCTTTTAGTTTTTCCATTCTTGCATACTGCTGTCATAATTAGTATTTTGGTTTCCAGCCATTGCTTGCTCATCTAATTTCTTAAACCTTATAGGTTTTAAACGTACTTGCATTAGTGACTGTCTATTCTCACTCCTGTTGCTGATCCTGGCTTAACTCTACACATTCCTTCTACTTACTCCTGGTCTTTTGATTAGTATTTTTAGTTCTACTGAATTGATCGTAGCTTTGCCTTTGACTACACTCTATTTCTGTGTGTCCTCCTTTACTGAATGACTGCCTTTGTTGACTCCTGCCTGGTTCCTTACAATGTCTACATTACTGCGCTACACTACTACAACCAACCTAAGATTACTCTGACAGCTGCAATCTGGGGATTTCCTACAGCAAAGTTCAGATTCCTGTATAGGAGTTAAAGAGTAAAATACACCTGCAGATAGTCGGGCAGATCATCGCTAACAAGAGTTCATAGAAACACTCATTAGCGATGATCTGCCTGGGTAATAGTGCCGCTGATCAGGGCTGCCATCAGGAATTTTGGGGCCCCCTACAGGCAAATTTTGCGGGCCCCCCCCTTTCGGGTAAACTTTACAGATTTGCTTAATATGCAGCAGCCTCCACATAGCACATTACATCTTTCTTTTTTACGGCATATCACAACTGTTTTTTTGCCCAAAAGATTAGTAAGCCTGCCACCGCGACAAGGTAGACTCTTTAGGCAGGATCCTACCCTAGGCTAATGTTTTTACACTACATGTTATATTATTATTATTCACACACTGATAAACATTTTCAATAGGGAAACACAGTTGCCATTAAATTCAGTTACATGCTTGTAAGTGCAGAGTGTTGAGGCACATTGTGCTGATCTGAGGTCTGATGGGGGCACACAACGCTGATCTGAGGTCTGATGGGGGCACAAGACGCTGATCTGAGGTCTGATGGGGGCACAAGACGCTGACCTGAGGTCTGATGGGGGCACAAGATGCTGACCTGAGCTCTGATGGGGGCACATTGTGTTGATCTGAGGTCTGATGGGGGCACAAGACGCTGATCTGAGGTCTGATGGGGGCACAAGACGCTGACCTGAGGTCTGATGGGGGCACAAGATGCTGATCTGAGGTCTGATGGGGGCACAATGTGTTGATCTGAGGTTTATTATCCCTGTACTGTGACATCACTGTGTGTATTATCCCTGGACTTTGACATCACTGTGTTTATTATCCCTGTACTGTGACATCACTGTGTTTATTATCTCTGTACTGTGACATCACTGTGTTTATTATCCCTGTACAGTGACATAGCTGTGTTTATTATCTCTGTACAGTGACATCACTGTGTTTATTATCCCTGGACTTTGACATCACTGTGTTTATTATTCCTGTACGGTGACATCACTGTGTTTATTATCCCTATACTGTGACATCACTGTGTGTATTATCCCTGTACTGTGACATCACTGTATTTATTATCCACTGTGTTTATTATCCCTGTACTGTGACATCACTGTGTTTATTATCCCTGTACGGTGACATCACTGTGTTTATTATCCCTGTACGGTGACATCACTGTGTTTATTATCTCTGTACTGGGACATCGCTGTGTTTATTATCCCTGTACGGTGACATCACTGTGTGTATTATCCCTGTACAGTGACATCGCTGTGTTTATTATCCCTGTACAGTGACATCGCTGTGTTTATAATCCCTGTACAGTGACATCGCTGTGTTTGTTATCCCTGTACGGTGACATCACTGTGTTTGTTATCCCTGTACTGTGACATCACTGTGTGTATTATCCCAGTGCAGGAAGAGGTAAGTGGTCTGTGTTTGTGTGTTTGTTTTCTATTTTTCAGGGTCGTGAATGCAGAGGACTACGTCGGATTCGGTGGACTACGTCAGACCAGCTTTTTTTTTTTTTTTTTTAATAAAATGGTCAAACAGGGGTCTGGGGGAGTGTTTATTTCAATAAAATGTTTCTGCTTCTTCCATCCTCCCTCCTGTCCCCCCTGCAGCTCTCCGTACCTCCCAGGCACTCCTCAGGTCTCGGCGGGGGGGCGGGGCTGGCCAGCAGCATAGGCCCCGCCCCTTCAGACATGAGAAGAAGATCTCCTGCTCTGATGATGCTGGCCCTGCTGCTATGAAAAGGTAAGTATAATTTTTTTTTTAAAACTTTTTAACTTTAACTTTCTGCTGTCTGCTCCTTCCTGCAACAGGCAACTGTCTCTACGTCCTATGGACGCAGAGACAGCTGCCAGAGGCCTGGGCCCCCCTTTCTTGATGAATCTGCCCGGGCCCCCCACAGCAGGTTCTGCTGTACCCCCTGATGGCGGCCCTGCCGCTGATTACCCAATGAAAGAGAAAAATCTAATTTATCAGGTAATTGCAATTTGTAAGCAGGCTGAAAAATCATCATTTGCCAGCAGCAGATCGTGCCATCTAATCGCGGTCTGCTGCCGGCAAATAAGGATTTTGTATGGGGACAAGCGATGGCATTAGCGATGGTGCTTCCCCATACTGTGGAGGAGATTACTGCATGTAATAGCAGTGGTCTCCTCTACTGACGAACAAGTGATTTTCGGGACGGACAGCTTCTTTCCCGACAATCATCAGCCTCATCTGCTGATATAATACCAGTATTAGATTAAGTTTTTGAATCAATGGATTTGTATTCCCAGAATAAATATAAATCATGTAAAAAGTTATTTGCAGGATGCACATTCTTCACACTCAACAAGCTTTTGAAGTATGGATGGCATGTATGTTTCTTCACAGTAACTCAAAACTTGAATGAAGATAAACATTCCAATCTATCCTCATACCTATTTCATTATAATAATCTTTATATGTGAAGATACTGAATAAATTACTTCCCTGTATTTTCTGTTTCCTGACTTATAGCTGGAGATCTTTGGTGTGAAAACCTTAAATAGGGCTTTCAACAGTAGGAAAACATTGCTAATTTCTAACAGAAAGTGTCATCCCTGTCCATAGGTTGTGTCTGGTATTGAAGATTAGCTTCACTGGAGTGAATGGGATTCATCTATAGTACATTTCACACCTATGCACAGCAGCCACGTTGCTAATCCTAATCAATCCCTTTAGACCACGTTTTACATGCTCTGGTGCCCATATTTGAATGCAATTCCATCCAGCTATAGTGACCAATGGCTTTTTAGATTTTAAAAGTAAGACTTTGGCTTTACCTTCAAAATTGTGGCTCTGTGAGATATGTGCTAGAGAGTCTAAACACGTATAAGTTAAAGTCAAGTGGCTGGTATTTTGTTAAAGCTTTTTTTAAAAGTATTTTGAGTATTATAGCAGCTGTGGTTGCACTGTGGCATTATGTGTCCTATATTGGAAAAATGCCCTAAAGTCACCAAAGTATTTGCTGTCTTCTAATGCTTTATATTTGTTAGATTGAATAATTATTGAATTAAATAATATTACATAAATGGAATTTTAGTAAATCTACACTGCTCTCATGTTCCCACATTTATATTTATACTTCTGCAAAGTTTTTCCCATCCATTAGAATATGATAAAACATTTCAGAATTGGTGAATATTAGCCAATGCATATATGTATCAGAATAATTGTATCATTTGTATGAACAAGCCTTTAAGGCAAATAGAAGACATAACTTGGACAAGTCTGCCCTCATGCTTAAAAGCAAAATTATTTTCTATTAATTATTACTAAGCAAGCTGTTCATTATATTACAAAGCTGGATAGTGAGCTTTTTTGTTATATCATAGCTTCATAGGATCTGTATTGTTTCATGGAAACTTGCTGTGCTTTATTTCTTCATAAACAGTTAACCCACTTTAACAAAATCTCACTTTCAGATGAAATTTATGTAGAGTATTACAAGGAGTCTCTTTCGAACAATTTACATAATTTTCTAATAAAACAACTGAAAAAGATAATTGACTATGTTTTTATGTCACTGTTTTTTATCAAATTATAAAACAATGCAACTTTCATAGTGCATAGTCTACATTTCCTGATTCCGAATTAGGTTGCTTAAAAAGAACTGTTAAAGGGGTTCTGTGAGTTATATATATTGATGACCTATCCTCAGGATAGGTCATCAATATCATATCTGCGGGGGTCCGACACCCGGCACCACCGCCGATCAGCTGTTTGAAGAGGAGGCGCGCGCTATACCAGCGCTGCCTCCTCTTCACTGTTTACATGCTGGCCGACACGGGGTAGTGGTGAGTAGGTGTAATTACACCTCACCGCCCCATTCATTTCTATGGGAAGAATCGCTCCCATACAAGTCTATGGAAGCGATTCTTCCCAGAGAAATGAATGGGGCGGTTAGGAATAATTACACCTGTTCACCAAAACCCCTGTGTCGGCCAGCATGTAAACAGTGAAGAGGAGGCAGCGCTGATACGGCACGCGCCTCCGCTTCAAACCAGGTGTCGGACCCCCGCCGATCTGATATTGATGACCTATCCTGAGGATAGGTCATCAATATATATAACTCGGAGAACCCCTTTAAATCAAGAGAACTAGGATGCAACTATCCCATCACAGTCAGCAGTCACAGTCAAAGGCAGTATGACAGTGCTAGTGTCAGGAGAGGTGAATTGACCCATCAAAATTAGATAATAATAAACCCCTTCCCTACTCTATATCACCAGAGGTGTTGGTATTAGCTTTTTCATTAACCTAGACCACCAGAAATCACCAAAAGATGAAAATATATTAACTTCTAAGTCTCCTCAAAGCAACAGGAATATTACCATGAAATCACCCTAGAAATATTTACCATTATAACTAGAGATGAGCAAGCATGCTCGGCCGAGAATGCTCGCTCATCTCTAATTATAACCATCATGCTGATAGTTTTAGATGATATTGTTGCAATGGCTGTGCAATGAGCCTGAATACATTTGCATGCTGTACATACCCCTTTTTTTCTTTGCTTGACTTCTATTTCCCACAGGTTAAATTCCTATGAAGGTCTCTGACTACAGAAGGAAAATGTAAAATTTTGCTCTGGGGGTTTAAGGATTTTCTTTTCTTTTGGCCCTGCCTGCAATCCTGTAAACAGAATTGTTCCTAAATGTTATGGGAGTGTTTCCATTCATAATATTGAGTAACCGCTCGTCACTAAATTCCCTATTATAAAAATATCTGGACACAGCGTGTGGAGGCAGCAGCAGTAGCATACTGTAGAGTGGCACAATTACATAATTTGGATGTAGCAGCAGCTAGGACACAGCGTGTGGAGGCGGCAGCAGCATCATCAGGCCACAGAGTGGCATGGTGACATAGCCTTGAGGTGACAGCAGTAGCAGCATGAGGAGACCTGATTGTTGAGGTGGCAGCATCATCAGAAGGCTACATATTGGGTCAGTGACAGAGTGGAGAGGTGGGTGGCAATACCAGTCACTGGTAAAGATGCTGGGTGGTAGAAGGAGCAGCTGGTAGATGTGTGGCAACAGGCGGGTGGCAGCATCATAAGAGTTGCTGAGGCAGGTAGCCTGAAGAATACAGTCTCATTTGTCAAGGCTTGGGTGACGCATCATGGCTGATCTAATCTGATGCATCAGGCATTGGTGGGTGAAAATCCTGGCTGATCCACGCCTGATTCATCTTGACAAAGGTGAGTCTTTCCACATTTTGGAAGGACAGGCGAGTTCTCCTTGGGGTTACTATGGCCCCCGCTGCACTGAACACCCGCTCTGATGCCACACTACTACCCGGGCAGGACAGCTTCTCCAGTGCACACTCGGCTACAAATCCAGTTTCAGCAGTCAAACAAATTTCAAGGCCACAGAGTGGCACCGTAACGGCAGCTACAAGAGGCAGCAGCAGTCGAACACATTTCAAGGCCACAGAGTGGCACCATAACAGCAGCTGCAAGAGGCAGCAGTCGAACAAATTTCAAGGCCACAGAGTGGCACCGTAACAGCAGCTGCAAGAGGCAGCAGAAGTCGAACAAATTTCAAGGCCACAGAGTGTCACAGTAACAGCAGCTGCAAGAGGCAGCAGTCAAACAAATTTCAAGGCCACAGAGTGGCACCATAACAGCAGCGGCAAGAGGCAGCAGCAGTCAAATAAATTTCAAGGCCACTGAGTGGCACCATAACAGCAGCTGCAAGAGGCAGCAGCAGTCGAATACATTTGCAAGTCCACCGAGTGGCACCGTAACTGCAGCTGAAAGAGGCAGCAGCAGTCGAAAAAATTTCAAGGCCACAGAGTGGCACTGTAACAGTAGCTGCAAGAGGCAGCAGTCAAACAAATTTCAAGGCCACAGAGTGGCACCGTAACAGCAGCTGCAAGAGGCAGCAGCAGTGGAACACATTTCAAGGCCACAGAGTGGCACCGTAACAGCAGCTGCAAGAGGCAGCAGCAGTCGAATACATTTGCTAGGCCACAGAGTGGCACCATAACTGTAGCTGCAAGAGGCAGCAGACAAACAAATTTCAAGGCCACAGAGTGGCACCGTAACAGCAGCTGCAAGAGGCAGCAGCAGTCGAACAAATTTCAAGGCTACAGAGTGGCACCGTAACAGCAGCTGCAAGACGCAGCAGCAGTCAAACAAATTTCAAGGCCACAGAGTGGCATGTAACAGCAGCTACAAGAGGCAGCAGCAGTCAAATAAATTTCAAGGCCACAGAGTGACACCATAATAGCAGCTGCAAGAGGCAGCAGCAGTCGAATACATTTGCTAGTCCACTGAGTGGCACCGTAACTGCAGCTGAAAGAGGCAGCAGCAGTCGAACAGATTTCAAGGCCACAGAGTGGCACTGTAAAAGCAGCTGCAAGAGGCAGCAGTGGAACAAATTTCAAGGCCACAGAGTGGCACCGTAACAGCAGCTGCAAGAGGCAGCAGCAGTGGAACAAATTTCAAGGCCACAGAGTGGCACTGTAACAGCAGCTGCAAGAGGCAGCAGCAGTCGAATACATTTGCTAGGCCACAGAGTGGCACCGTAACAGCAGCTGCAAGAGGCAGCAGCAGTGGAACAAATTTCAAGGCCACAGAGTGGCACTGTAACAGCAGCTGCAAGAGGCAGCAGCAGTCGAATACATTTGCTAGGCCACAGCGTGGCACCGTAACAGCAGCTGCAAGAGGCAGCAGCAGTCAAATACATTTGCTAGGCCACCAAGTGACACCGTAACAGCAGCTGAAAGAGGCAGCAGTGGAATACATTTCAAGGCCACAGAGTGGGAGAGGCAGCAGGAGTCATACTAACTTTAATGAGACAGAATGACACAGTGACATACCCTGGGAGAGGCAGCAGCAGTCATAAAAATTTAAATGCAACCTACCGTAGAGTGGCACAATTACATAATTAAGAGGTAGCGGCAGCTAAGACACAGCGTGTGGAGGCGGCGGCAGCAGCATGAGTAGGCCACAGAGTGGCACAATTACATAATTTAGACATAGCAGCACCTAGGACACAGCGTGTGGAGGCAGCAGCAGTAGCATACTGTAGAGTGGCACAATTACATAATTTGGAGGTAGCAGCAGCTAGGACACAGCGTGTGGAGGCGGCGACAGCAGCATGAGTAGGCCACAGAGTGGCACAATGACATAATTTGGACGTAGCAGCAGCTAGGACACAGCGTGTGGAGGCGGCAGCAGCATCATCAGGCCACAGAGTGCTGGGTGGTAGAAGGAGCAGCTGGTAGATGTGTGGCATCAGGCGGGTGGCAGCATCATAAGAGTGGCTGAGGCAGGTAGCATGAAGAATACAGTCTCATTTGTCAAGGCTTGGGTGACGCATCATGGCTGATCTAATCTAATGCATCAGGCGTTGGTGGGTGGAAATCCTGGCTGATCCATGCCTGATTCATCTTGACAAAGGTGAGTCTTTCCACATTTTGGAAGGACAGGCGAGTTCTCCTTGGGGTCACTATGGTCCCTGCCGCACTGAACACCCGCTCTGATGCCACACTACTATCTGGGCAGGACAGCTTCTCCAGTGCAAACTTGGCCAGTTGCGGCCACAAATCCAGTTTGGCTGCCCAGTAGTCCAGCGGCTCTTCAATGTGGGGTGGCAGGGTGCTGTCCAAATAGGCCACCAGTAGGCTACCTGCTGCTGCTGCTGGTGAGTACTTTCCGCACTTGGCGGGTGAAGAAAGCTGCTCATCGGCGACTCCAGACTCAAGTTGCTGCTGATGGAGCTGGTATTGCTTCTAACCCCCGATCCCCCCACAGCAGCCGTGGCAGTGGTACGTGAGCGCTGAGAGAACCCCCGGTCAGACCTGCGAGAGGATGGACGACGACGCAGATAGGCAGCAGCCAACTGACTACATATGATGTCTCTATAGTACTTCAGTTTGTCCTCCCTCTCAGCAGGTGAAAAAAGGCCCCCATTTTAGACTGGTAGCAAGGGTCCAAGAGGGTGGAGAGCCAGAAGTCATCCCTTTGCCGTATGGTGAATATTAAGCTGTCACTACGTAAGCAAGTGAGCATGCATCAGGCCATTTGCGCAAGTGACTCGGAGGAACTCCCTGCCTCCAACTCCACTGTATACTGCCATGGTGTCTCTGGGTCATCTGCCTCATCTTCCTCATCTCCCTCTACCTCCTCTGGCTGCTCCTGCTCCTCCTCTTCTGTCACCTGGGTAGAAAAACCACTAAATGCTTGTGCTCCAATGTCCTCCTCCTCCTCCAGTTCAGCCCCCACTGGACTCATGTGGCCGTGAGATCCAGTCTCCACGTCTCCAGTCCCCTGACCAGAAAGATTTTGCAGCATCTGTTCCAGGACATGAAGCAGTGGAATGACGTTGTTTATACCGTAGTCCTGGCGACTGACAAATAACGTGGCCTCCTCAAAGGGCCTGAGCAAGCGGCAGGTGTCACGCATGAGCTGCCACTGGCTGACATCAAAATTACACAGGGGAGTACTCCTGTCCGCTTGGATCATTAAGAAATCGTTTATGGCCTTTCTCTGTTCGTACAGTCGGTCCAACATATGGAGGGTAGAATTCCAACGGGTGGAAACGTCACATATCAGCCTATGTTGGGGGACGCCATTCTGCCACTGCAGCTCAAGGAGGGTGTGCTTGGCGGTGTAGGAATGGCTGAAGTGCATGCAAAGTTTCCTGGCCATTTTTAGAATGTTTTGCAGTTGGGTATAAGACTTGAGGAACCGTTTGATAACCAGATTAAATACGGGCGCCATGCAGGGCGCATGGCTCAGCCCTCCTTGGTGCAGCGCAGACACCATGTTCTTTCCGTTATCTGTCACCATGGTTCCGATTTTTAGTTGTTGCGGAGAAAGCCAGCAATCGATTTCTTCTTTCATGACGCGGAGCAGTTCCTCCCCTGTGTGACTTCATTCGCCCAGGCAAACCAGGCGTAGAACTGTGTGACACCGCCGTGCCCTGCACATGTGGTACGCTGGAGGAGCACTATGACTTGGCCCTGCAGTGGAGGCTGAGGTGGTGGAGAAGGAGCCGGACATTAGCGCAGTATCAGCAGTTTGACAACGAGGAGGAGAAAGTGGCGTCACCTGTTCAAGTTGCTCGTGTGGCTGGGCAGGAAGGACATGTACTGTCCCTGACCGTAGTTACAACTCCACACGTCGGCGCTGCCGTGCACTTTGGCAGACACCGACAGACTCAAGGACTGGGCCACCTTCTCTTCTACATATTTGTGCAGGGCTGGGACTGACTTTTTGGCAAAGAAATGACAGCTTGGGACTCTCCACCTCGGCTTGGCACAAGCCATCAGTTCTCTGAACGGTGCAGAGTCCACCAGTTGAAAAGGGAGGGACTGCCGCACGAGCAACTTGGACAGGAGCACAGTCAGCTTCTGCGCTGTAGGATGGCTGGATGTGTACTGCTGTCTCTTTGAAATCGCCTCGATGAACGACTGCTGCCGTAATGAGTGGCGAGGAATAAGAGGAGGAGGAGCAGGAGCATCTAGAGCGGTAGATAATGACAGACAGCTCCCTTCAGCAGAGGTGCTGGAGCCTTGACTGCCAGAAATGGGCTGTGTGCCACTGGATGATGCTGCTTTTGCTGCTGCGGACTGGACCACCACATCTGAGCCACGGTTCTCCCAGGCCACTTTGTGGTGACGCTGCATATGTTGGCGCAGGGCCGTGGTGCCAAGATTAGCGCCCTGGCCACGCTTCGCTTTCTGACCACAGATTCTCCATATAGCCATGTTCACCTCCTCAGGCATCTTAACAAAAAACTTCCAGACCGCCAAGTAAGCGATTTTACCACCAACACTCCGCACTGACTGAGTGGTAACTCCGCTGCCTGGCTGAGCCCCTGCGCCGCTCTTTTCATGGCTGGAAAACACCTGCGAAGAGTGTGGTCTACCCCGTGTTCATTTGGCTCTCGACCTCGCACTGCTGCCACTCCGCTGACTAACGGCCACACTACCAACTTGCTGCCTGATGCGCAAGCTGTCAGTCTCGTCTGCAGATGATGATAATGATGATGATGAAGCCCTTGCTTCACCTGGCTCCCAAGTGCGATCGGCTACATCATTATCAACTACAGTTTGCACGTCGCTAATGTCTCGGTGTGCAAAGCCTGACTGCTCTCAACATCACCTCCCACTACACTCTCCTCATTAGGCCTACTGGAAGGAGCAGATTTCTGCCCCATTTCTTGGCTTCCCAGTAGCTGCTGACTGTCATCAAGTAGTTCGTCCTCGCTGTATAGTGGCGCAGAGCTCATTGCATATAGTACTTCTCTGGCTGAGGGAACCGAAAAGGACAGAGGCAGGTTGAGGACAGGTGAGGGCACTGGAGCTGCTCCTGGCCCATGCCAACTAAGGGTTGTGTCTGACGAACCCACCAACTTTTGGCTGGGGGTTTCAGATGTCATCTGGGAGGAAGTGGATGACCGAGTCAACCATTCAAGAACATCTGGGTTGGTGGTCAACACACGACCACTAGATGACACCGGTAGCTGCGGCCTCGCTGAGTGACCCATAGTGCCATGTCCCCTTCCACTGCTGAGACCTTTGCCTGTTCCCGAAAAATTTGTGCCACTGCCCCTCCCCTGTGAAGGGCCTTTCACCCCTCTATCTGACATCCTTTTTCATAAAAAAATTTAAAATAAAATAAAATGAACAATCCCCCCCAAAATTATACTTTGCTCACTGCCTTGCACAACGGCTTAACTATTTCTTTCAGAAATATCGTCACCTATACAGTGTGTTAACAATGGGTTACTGAACTGCAGTACAATGGGTTACTGCACAGCACTATACACTTAGTTGCAGTGTCAGTCTGTATATAAACAATCAATGAAAAACGAACAAGCCCAGAACCAGGTCTTTATTCTTTTTTGGGCAATTCAACTTCACTGACGACTACGTTAGCACAATATCACACTTTTCTGTTTGGATGGCAAATAACGCCGTAAATAGTTATTTAAAACTAACAACCCCACGAACACAGATTCACAGTTTTTTTGGCAATTCAACTTCACTGACTACGTTAGCACAATATCACGCTTTTCTATTTGGATGGCAAATAACTCCGCAAATAGTTCTTTAAAACTAACAACCCCACAAACACAGATTCACTCTTTTTTGGCAATTCAACTTCACTGACTACGTTAGCACAATATCATGCTTTTCTGTTAGGATGGCAAAAAACACAGCAAATAGTTATTTTAAATGAACAAATCCACAAACACGGATTCACTGTTTTTTTGGCAAGTGAACTTCACTGACTACATTAGCACAATATCACGTTTTTCTGTTTGGATGGCGAATAACGCCGCAAATAGTTATTTAAAAAAACAACCCCACTAATAGGGATGAGCGAACCGAACCGAACCGTAACGAACCAGATTCGTTACGAACTTTGCAAAAAGTTCGGTTCGCCACCGAACTGAACTTTTGAAAAGTTCGTAACAAATCTGGTAAAAAAAAAAAACGGTAACGCAAAACTGTAATTTTTTTCACAGAATAGACCAGGATACAAGGGATGATTACTCCTATAATCCCTTGTATCCTGGTTTTCTGTGAAAAAAAAAATTTGTGACGTCACCCCACAGCCCCTGAAGTGCCTGAGCGCGCCGACATCTTGTCAGTGCGTCTCAAGACTTCAAAGGGAGAGGAGCTGCAGATTAGATAGACAGAGAAAAGATATATATAGATAAATAGATAGCCAAAAAAGTAGAAATACAGGAAGAGATAGAGAAGGAATAGAAAGGGTTAGTGAGAGAAGCAGGAGAGAGGAAGAGAAAGCTAGATATAGAAGATAAGGTGATAGATAGGGAAAGAGGCTGAGAAAGCAAGAGATAGGTAGAGGTAGGGAGAGAAAGTCATAAGAATAAAAAAATTGTGAGATCTAGGGAGAGATAGGGTGATAAAAAAAGAAATACTGAGAGAAAAGAGTCAGGACAGGTAGCATTCCTGTTCCATGACCGTACACGCTACACGTTGCTGCTCAGCTGGGTGCCGTTAACCTCGTTTAGCTGTAACAAAAAAAGTTATAAAAAAACTCTAAAAAAAAGTTATAAACAAACATTAAAAAAAAAAAAGTTAAAAAAAGTTATATAAAAATTAATAAAGTTTAAAAAAGTATAAAAAAATACATAGTTTAATTTTCCACCACCCAGATAAAAATATGTCCAAGCGTCCTACTTCCAGCACTTCCCAGGCAAGGAGTGCAACAGCAGGCGGTGAGGGTAGGAGAAGTGGCAGCACCAGGCCTGGTGGCAGCCGGGGTAACTGGCGTGGCAGCAGGGTGCAGCTACCCCTGACGCCCACTGGTCATGTAAGAACCACACAGCCAGCGGTTCTAGATTGGCTTACCCAATCCTCCAGTTCCACCGCCCAAAGCTCCCAAACGAGGAGTCAAGCATCCGCTGGATCATCCGACACCACCCTTACATGGGACGGTCAGCGAGAGTCCTCTGCCCCGTCCCCTGTTACTAGAATGCCGCTCACCTTTGGGGCACCTTCTGCCAGGGAACTCTTGGGAAACCTTGATCTGCCCTTGGAGTCTCTACCACTTTTTAGTGATGAGGAGGAGGAGGAGGAGGAGGAAGTCCACCAAAGTCAGCGGGTGGAACATAGTGAGACTCCAGAGGAGGTGTTGGCTGTAAGCAGTCAACAGAGCCAGGGAGGGGCATCCAGTGCAACACCTGATATTCTGTCCCAGCCACCGGAGGAAAGTAGCAGTGGTGCTGAGTTTGATGACGGTGTCGCTGATCGGACATGGCGCCCTCAAGCAGCATCATCCTCATCATCAGGGGAGGAAATAGAGGTGCCACCGACGCAGCAACATCCCACTGTTTCAAGGAACCGAGGCACAAGAGGGAGGGGTAGAAGTCAAGCTACCAGGCAGAGATCACCCTCTCAAAGCCTTGGTCCTGAGAGGGCACCCTCAGGCAGCAGTGGCAGTCAACAGCCAGCAAGACCCCCCATGGCTGTCAGCAAACCACGGTCCTCTGTCGTCTGGCAGTTCTTCCGCCTGGGGAAAGATAAGCACATCGCTTTGTGCCTGCTGTGCAATGAGAGGGTCAGTCGTGGCAGTGGTGATAATCTCGGGACAACATCCATGCAAAAACACATGGAAAGGCAACACCAACAGGCCTGGAAGAACCGTGACCCCAATACCACCTCCTGTCAGGATGCACCATACACTGCAGATCCCATCATGCAGCATCCTCTCAGTGGAACTCAGGGCTCGTCAGCCTCAGGTGCCAGCACCAGCACAGTGTCACTGCCATCTACACCGCTAATGAGGCAACAATCCGTGACTGAGTCCATGGGCAGACGTCAGTTGTATTCCAGCAGCCATCCCATGGCCCAGAAACTGACCGGACACCTGGTTAAGCTGATGGTGCTTCAGTCCCTGCCCTTCAACCTTGTGGACTCCCAGCTTTTCAGGGATTTCATGGCGTGTGCGCACCCCAGATGGCGAGTCCACAGCCGCCACTACATCTCTGGCAAAGCTGTCCCATCACTGCACAGTTATGTGCAGAAAAAGGTGGGCGACTCATTGGGACTCTCGATGTCCAAGACCGTGCACCTGAGTGCTGGTGTCTGGTCCTCAAATTATGGCCAAGGGCAGTACATGTCTGTTACTGCCCATTGGGTCAACATCCTCCCAGAAGACCATCAGGAAGTTGGCCCATTCTTGCCACTGTCACCTCCATGGTGCTTTAGGGGGCCAGCAGCGGGAAGCAGAAGTTGTGTCTCCACCACCTTGCAACCATCCGCCGCTTTGACAGCAGTCCAACCTGCCCCGCTGACCCCACGTCAACTAACGGTGGGAAGTGTGGTAGCAGACAATGGGAGGAACATTGTCTCTGTAGTGCAGCAGGGAGGGCTGAGTCATACACCTTGTATGGCACATGTGATAAAACTCATAGTGCACAGGTTTCTTAGATCATTTCCTGCACTTCAACTGTGATATAAAAAACCTCCACAGTTAGTTACAGCAACAAACAGTTGCTGAAAGGCAGGTTAACTTGCCTTATTTACGGGTGCCTTTACAATGGGATGCTTTTTTTGGGTTCTCTGCTGCCTAAAATCCACAGCGCATCATTGGCTGATTTTATGCCACCTTCAGTACTATGGGGCTGGACGCAAATACCCAGTTCAGCGCAGAACTGCATATGTCCGGACGGTACCATAGTACTGAACGCCGTTTGGTGAACGGTATAAAAATGCCCTGTGGATTTTACTCAGCAGACCCGCTGCCCCATGTGAAGGTACCCATAGGGTGAGGTTTTTTGGGAGTGACCAAAGAGAGGGCAGGAAGGTCACTCCCATACCCCATCAGGGGTTTTTCCCCTACCCACTTTAAAAGATAAGTCCAGGCAATTAATAACTTTCTGTGCCCTTACTTGAACCAGAAACTTATAAATTGCCCGAACTTATCCTTTAAAGGGAACTTGTCATCTCCGAAACAACCCCTGAACTAGAGTAAGCATTGTATAGTGTAAGTGATGCTGAATCTGAATATGTAAGTTTTATCTTCATACTCACTTCCATTCCGACGCTGTGCTCCCACAAACCTGCAGTAAAATGCACTCAGTGGACTCCGGTGCTCACTCACATAATGGAGAGGACTCAAAGAAGAGTCCACTGAGTGCATTTTACTGCAGGTTTGTGGGAGCACAGCGTCAGAATGGAACTGAGTATGAAGATAAAGCTTACATATTCGGATTCAGCATCACTTACACTATACAACGCTTACTCTAGTTCAGGGGGGTTCCGAGATGACAGGTTCCCTTTAAGCCAGCTGGTGACAGCACAAAAAAAACCCAAAGCATACATCCATTGGGTTGGGCGCTGCACTCGGTTAGGACATCAAACTGGTGTAACAAAGATATATATATATATGTCTCGCCAACAGCCATAGGCCCAGATTCAACAGTTTGACACCAGAGTAGTTGCGTCAATTTGTAAAGCGAGTGCCAGTGAGATGTCCATTTCATGAAAATTGGACACGTATTTTTGGATAATGAAACTGGCGTAAAGCCTTCTTGAATCTGTGCCTTTTTAAATGTCCTTTATTCACCTCATGGATTCTGTGGGTGAGGTTAGCTGTCTATTTAACTGTATCCGTATCCTACTAGACTAGCTGTAATGTTACAGGGTTTTTTTTAAGGTTGACTGTCCTGTGCTGAACTCTACATCAACATTTTGTCATGTATAAAAACTGATTTTTACAAGCGTGGATATTCTTAGCTTCCAACTTCAGTTCTCTGTACTAGGCCCTTCTGGGTCCAAAAGAATACTGCTCCTACTAATGCCCCCACCATCAATTGTCTATTTGGAAACATACTGGGTGCAATCAAGAGCTGCTGAAGCTGCCTCCTCAACTTGTCTCTTCTCAACTATACTGGCCTGGGTGCTATCAAGTGCTGCCGCCTACTCCTCCGTCAATTGTCTCTTCTCAACTATACTGGACTGGGTGCTATACAAGTGCTGCCGCCTCCTCCTCCGTCAATTGTCTCTTCTCAACTATACTGGACTGGGTGCTATACAAGTGCTGCCGCCTCCTCCTCCTCCGTCAATTGTCTCTTCTCAACTATATTGGACTGGGTGCTATACAAGTGCTGCCGCCTCCTCCTCCTCCTCCGTCAGTTGTCTCTTCTCAACTATACTGGACTGGGTGCTATACAAGTGCTGCCGCCTCCTCTTCCGTCAATTGTCTCTTCTCAACTATACTGGCCTGGGTACTATACAAGTGCTGCCTCCTCCTCCGTCAATTGTCTCTTCTCAACTATATTGGACTGGGTGCTATACAAGTGCTGCCGCCTCCTCCTCCTCCGTCAGTTGTCTCTTCTCAACTATACTGGACTGGGTGCTATACAAGTGCTGCCGCCTCCTCTTCCGTCAATTGTCTCTTCTCAACTATACTGGCCTGGGTACTATACAAGTGCTGCCGCCTCCTCCTCCTCCGTCAATTGTCTCTTCTCAACTATACTGGACTGGGTGCTATACAAATGCTGCCACCTCCTGCTTCTCCGTCAATTGTCTCTTCTCAACTATACTGGACTGGGTGCTATACAGGTGCTGCCGCCTCCTCCTCCGTCAATTGTCTCTTCTCAACTATACTGGACTGGGTGCTATACAAGTGCTGGAGTACACCTGTCTGTCTTCTGACCTGTGATGTCACTGAGACCGCATTGACTTCAACGCAGCCTATTCTTGGGCTGGTGCCACGATCTACCGTGTATTTTTGGTGCTCTGGCATGACATGGACTACTCCAGCGGACATCTTCAATGCTGTCAAATGTTGTCGACCTGGCTGTCGATGACTATTTTTGCACTTTGATTTTTTCAACTTTTTTCATTGTAATAGCATCTGCAACTAAACGAAACTATACCCTATCAGACTCCCACTATTGTAGCTGCAATTATTCAGCCGTTATAGCAAGGTTCGCTTTAGGTTCGGTTCGTACGAATCCGAATTTCACGAAAGTTCGCCAAACCGAACTTTTCAAAAGTTCGCTCATCCCTACCCACTAACACGGATTCACAGTTTTTTTGGCAGGTCAGCTTCACTGACTACGTTAGCACAATATCACGCTCTTCTGTTTGGATTGCGAATAACTCCGCAAATAGTTATTTAAAAAAACAACCCCACAAACACGGATTTACTGTTTTTTTGGCAAGTCAACTTCACTGACTATGTTAGCACAATATCATGATTTTCTGTTTGGATGGCGAATAACGCCGCAAATAGTTATTTATAAAAACAACCCCACTAACACAGATTCACTGTTTTTTTGGCAATTCAACTTCACTGACTACGTTAGCACAATATCACGCTTTTCTGTTTGGATGGCAAATAATGCCGCAAATAGTTATTTAAAACTAACAACCCCACAAACACATATTCACTCTTTTTTTGGCAATTCAACTTCACTGACTACATTAGCACAATATCACGCTTTTCTGTTAGGATGGCAAATAACGCAGCAAATAGTTATTTTAAATGAACAAATCCACAAACACGGATTTACTGTTTTTTTGGCAAGTCAACTTCACTGACTACGTTAGCACAATATCACACTTTTCTGTTTGGATGGCGAATAACGCCGGAAATAGTTATTTAAAAAAACAACCCCACTAACACGGATTCACTGGTTTTTTGGCAAGTCAGCTTTACTGACTACGTTAGCACAATATCACGCTTTTCTGTTTGGATGGCGAATAACGCCGCAAATAGTTATTTAAAAAAACAACCCCACTAACACGGATTCAATGTTTTTTTGGCCAGTCAGCTTCACTGACTACGTTAGCACAATATCACGCTTTTCTGTTTGGATGGCGAATAACGCCGCATATAGGTATTTAAAACTAACAACCCCACAAACACAGATTCACAGTTTTTTTGGCAATTCAACTTCACTGACTACGTTAGCACAATATCACGCTTTTCTGTTAGGATGGCAAATAACGCCGCAAATAGTTATTTTAAATGAACAAATCCACAAACACGGATTCACTGGTTTTATAGCAAGTCAACTTCACTGACTGCATTAGCACAATATCCCGTTTTTCTGTTTGGATGGTGAATAACGCTGCAAATAGTTATTTAAAAAAACAACCCCACTAACACGGATTCACAGTTTTTTTGGCAAGTCAGCTTCATTGACTACGTTAGCACAATATCACATTTTTCTGTTTGGATGGCGAATAACGCCGCAAATAGTTATTTAAAAGAATAACCCCACAAACACGGATTCACTGTTTTTTTGGCAAGTCAACTACACTGAAGAATTTAGCACTATATGGCGCTTGTCTATTTGTATGGCGAATAATGCCGCAACTATTTATTTCACATTACTATGTAACTATGTTACATTTACAAGCTGCCAATCACGGATTATATATGTTTTCCCCCAAACGCAACCCAAAAGATTTTTTTATTTATTTAGTTTTTATTATTATTTAAAAAATTTTTTTTTATTATTATTATTTTTTTTTTCTAATGTACCCCAAACAAGGCTATGACCCTCTTACTGCAATGCAAAAAGTGAGAGTAGTGGTGCTGAATACAGCACCCCAAAACAGCCTTTAGAACAGAGTGCAGTGCTGTATACCAGGCTAACCCCTATGCCCACTCACTGCTGCACAGTGTACCAGAATAGCGATTTCACTGCCTGATTTTCTGTCTAGAAATCGTCCCTCTCCTATCCCTGCAATTCAGATTATCTATCCCTGATCTCCTCATTTCTTTTCTTTAGTTTTTCTTTCACTTGCCCTATCTCTCCTGACATCTGTCTCTGGTCTAACATCAATAGCAAATGGCGGATTCCAGCGCTGCAGAGCTATTTATAGGGCTGGGACATCGCAGGACCTGGCTGGCTGCTAATTGGCTACATGTCTCCATGTGTTCGCATTGTGGGCGTTTACTTCTTTGTCCCAGAAATCCTTCCCCAATGTCATGCCATGTGCTTGCGGCCATTTTAGGAAAAAAAAAAAAAGATTCGTTACTACGAATCGCCAGGAAATTCGCATTCGTTGCGAATCGAATTTTCAATGAAATTCGTAACGAATTCCACTTCGTCAGCTTCGATTCGCTCATCTCTACTTCCAATGAATACTGATTTGCTTTCCTGTTGGTGACTCTAAAAATATTCTTTCAGCTAGACTGAATTTTTTAGTCCTGGAGTTTCTCTTACAAAGGAATTCAACGTCTCCATCTTATTTTCCTTTTTTATTAAACATATGGGAGCTGACAAGATTACTGACACATCAGAATTACAGCTGATGCTTACAGTATTCTGAAATTTCATTCATTCTTCTTGTTGTCATTCACTAGTGTAACCTTTAACTCTAAATCACGTACATTCTCCTAATTCCCTGCTCTTAGCATCCGGCTTTAAAGATACAGCAATGTGTTTGTTTATCAGCTAGTCTCCTAGTCATTTTTAATCACTTCTACTGAAAACACTAGCGCGGATATTCTGTTTCTCCTCCTTTGAGCCTGC
Source organism: Rhinella marina (assembly GCA_900303285.1). NCBI lineage: Eukaryota > Metazoa > Chordata > Amphibia > Anura > Bufonidae > Rhinella > Rhinella marina. The sequence goes on from ONZH01018394.1 coordinate 22,950, forward strand.
TGGCTGTCAATACACTTTTGACATGTGTATATTTTTTCCACTTCCAGACTGAATGCTGTATCATTTCAAAGAGATATCTCATTAAAGTTTCATCATATGAGAAGAGTTAGAATCCCCATGTGCCGTGTGATTGAAACAAGGAGGCAAAATGAGAACACTATTCTTACAATTTCCAAGGCTATTTGTAAATAGCTTCTAATTAAAGTAACTCCGCTCTTAGTGCTATCTATAGGGCGATCAGCCCCTGGTAAATTTTCAAAGGAAATTAAAATTTTGTATCTCTTATTGCTTTGAGCTTTATAGATGTAGTCATTTTGCTTGAAAGTATTAAAGAGATGACAAACATGAGTTATAGTTACTGCATGGTTATATGATTCTTAATTGTCATAGACTGGATCTACAGCAAGAAAACAATGTTTTTGGCTCATAAAGATCCTACAAGATTTGTGTTTATGACCCATATTACATGAATGTTCTTGTCAGGTGTTTTCTTGTACAACCCACAAGGGCCTTTGCTTTGTATAAACAGTTAGCTGCTTCTGATCAGATAACTTTCTTACGTAGATAGTCATCATTTCTTTTATAACTAATGAGAGAAATAAATCATCTTTTTCATGCTTACAAACTTTTTTTTTCTTTAATTGGTGATATTCTCTATGACAAAATGGTTTGTTGTTTCTATAAGCTTTAAAGGCCAAGGGAGATTACAATGCGTTTTTCAGTGTTAGGCATAATACTGCTAGTACTTGCTGTTTTCAACACCAGTGATCATCTATAACTGAGCTTGTTATAGAAAATGTGTGTCATGTGACACTAATGTGCACACAATGGATGCTGATTTACTGTAGAACCAAATGAAAATATCTTGGTTTGGAGTTCTGTCTTGACCATTATAATCAACGTATCTCTTCACATGTAGACCAAAAGGAAGACATATTATAATTAAAAATAAAAAAACATATATTATGTGTTCATATTACATATGACTTACTGTATCATCCTAATACGGTATATCAGATATATAAAATGAAAGTAAAGATCTGTTACAATAATACACAAATAGCCACTCATCATCCATAACATTAAAGGGGTTGTCCGGGTTCAGAGTTGAACCCTGATATATCTCCTTCTTACCCTATCAGCCTGCCTGATATGAGCATTGGAGCATTTCATGCTCTGATGCTATCCTTTGCCCTGCACTGGGCAAATGCATTTTCTAGAGATCCGGTGAGGTACTGGGCTCTCCATGGGGAAATATAGGCGGAGGCTTCTGCCTAGCAGTGAGCCTGGTGACGTCACTGACACTAATGGGCGGGCTTTAGCGCTGAACCTAGCTTGTAAAAGCCCATCAGAGCCGATGACTTTACCGGGAACACTGCTAGGTAGAAGCATCTGCCTAGCAGTGTAATAATATAAACAAAAAAGCTCAGAATGCTCATGTCAGGGAAGCCAGAGGGATGAAAATGGGTATATGTATGGGGTTAGCTCTGAACCTGGACAACCCCTTTAAGATGAATAATTGTAATAATGCTGTTTGTGCACATAACCATTGAACTAGATGTTTTCTATAGCGGTCACATTTCCAGAGTCACAGCAATAGCTCTTGGGATTACGATACCTCCAGGACTTTTAGAAGGGCTGAAATGCACAGCAAGAACATTTGTCCATTTCATATCAACAATGGTATAAAACAAAACTCTTAAACAAACTCACTGGTGGATAACAAGAACGGAATGCTGAGGACCATGGAATGAGGAGATGATCTAGCAGTTGAGTAAACGGCAGATGTATGCCATACAGGTGGAAAGAGGATGATGATACTTAACAGAAATTGATTAATACTGTACTGACCCTATCTAAATTGAAGCCAGTATACCAGTTTGAAAAATACAACAGCTCAAACACATCTAGAAATACAGTTGAATGACTGATTCCAGAATACGCAGAAAACATACTAGACCAGAACAAGACACAATTAGGGAACTACAGATTCCAGAAAACAGAATAAAGTATAAAATATCTGGAAGGGAATTCACCTAGCAAATGATACACAAATAGAATGGAGTAAGGTCTGTATATATATATATATATATATATATATATATATATATATATACACAGTAAAGACCAAAAGTTTGGACACACCTTCTTATTCAAAGAGTTTTCTGTATTTTCATGACTATGAAAATTGGAGATTCACACTGAAGGAAGCAAAACTATGAATTAACACATGTGGAATTATATACTTAACAAAAAAGTGTGAAACTACTGTAAATATGTCTTATATTCTAGGTTCTTCAAAGTAGCCACCTTTTGCTTTGATTACTGCTTTGCACACTCTTGGCATTCTCTTGATGAGCTTCAAGAGGTAGTCACCTGAAATGCTTTTCACTTCACAGGTGTGCCCTGTCAGGTTTAATAAGTGGGATTTATTGCCTTATAAATGGGGTTGGGACCATGAGTTGTGTCGGGTGGATACACAGCTGATAGTCCTACTGAATAGACTGTTAGAATTTGTATTATGGCAAGAAAAAAGCAGCTAAGTAAAGAAAAACGAGTGACCATCATTACTTTAAGAAATGAATGTCAGTTAGTCTGAAAAATTGGGAAATTTTTGAAAGTGTCCCCAAGTTCAGTCTCAAAAACCATCAAGCGCTACAAAGAAACTGGCTCACATGAGGACCGCCCCAGGAAAGGAAGACCAAGAGTCACCTCTGCTGCGGAGGATACGTTCATCCGAGTCACCAGCCTCAGAAATCGCAGGTTAACAGCAGCTCAGATTAGAGACCAGGTCAGTGCCACACAGAGTTCTAGCAGCAGACACATCTCTACAACAACTGTTAAGAGGAGACTGTGTGCAGCAGGCCTTCATGGTAAAATAGCTACTAGGAAACCACTGCTAAGGAAAGGCAACAAGCAGAAGAGACTTGTTTGGGAATGGACATTAGACCAGTGGAAATCTGTGCTTTGGTCTGATGAGTCCAAATTTGAGATCTTTGGTTCCAATCACCGTGTCTTTGTGCGACGCAGAAAAGGTGAACGGATGGACTTTACATACCTGGTTCCCACCGTGAAGCATGAAAGAGGAGGTGTGATGGTGTGGGGGTGCTTTGCTGGTGACACTGTTGGGGATTTATTAAAAATTGAAGGCATACTGAACCAGCATGCCTACCACAGCATCTTGCAGTGGCATTCTATTCCATCCGGTTTGCGTTTAGTTGGACCATTTTATTTATCAACAGGACAATGACCCCAAACACACCTCCAGGCTGTGTAAGGGCTATTTGACCAAGAAGGAGAGTGATGGGGTGCTATGCCAGATGACCTGGCCTCCACAGTCACCAGACCTAAACCCAATCGAGATGGTTTGGGGTGAGCTGGACTGCACAGTGAAGGCAAAAGGGCAAAAGGGCCAACAAGTGCTAAGCATCTCTGGGAACTCCTTCAAGACTGTTGGAATACCATTTCAGGTGACTACCTCTTGAAGCTCATCAAGAGAATGCCAAGAGTGTGCAAAGCAGTAATCAGCAAAGCAAAAGGTGGCTACTTTGAAGAACCTAGAATATAAGACATATTTTCAGTTGTTTCACACTTTTTTGTTAAGTATATAATTCCACATGTGTTAATTCATAGTTTTGATACCTTCAGTGTGAATCTACAATTTTCTTAGTCATGAAAATACAGAAAACTCTTTGAATGAGAAGGTGTCCAAACTTTTGGTCTGTACTGTATATATAGACTCAAAAAACAGTAACTCCAACCATATCAACCAGGCAAAGCTAGGTCCTATCCAAACCCAAATTCAAATGCAAGGTAATAACATAACATCTGCCCAAATATTGTTAGTCACTAGGTGATCAAGTAACAGAGGAGTCTTTGTTACTCATAACATTAGCATTGATTATCTCATTACAATAGTACCTGTCGATGGGGTAGGATATATAATTCAGCAAGTTAAAAGTCAGTTCTTGAAGTTGATGTGTTGGAAGCAGTAAAATGGAAAAGCGTAAGAACATCAGTGACTTTGACAATGGCCAAATTTTGATGGCTACATGACTGGATCACAGTCACCCTTCACCGCTGCTAAAAGAACCTACAATGGCCACATGAGGGATAGAACTTGTCAAAAGAGCCATGGAAGAAGGTTCCTTGGTCTGATGTATCATGTTTTTGTCATCATTTGGAAGGGTAGACATATGTGCTTGACTTACTTAGAAAAGAAATGGTATCAGCATGCACTATGAGAATAACACAATCTTGACAAGTGCAGCTGGAAAACCTGGGCTCCGGTATTCATTTTGATTTCTAATTTGACATGCAACACCTTATTAAACATTTCAGAACAACTGCATCCCTCTGTGGCAATGATATTCCATAATGACAGTGGCTTCTTTTGGGAGGATGTGTTCTGACACATTACAATATTTGTTCAGGAATGGCTTCAGGGGCATGCTTCAATGCATTGGCTTGGCCTTCAACTTCTCTGGAATGTACTTGACAAACTCTGATCCATGGAGGTCTGTTCTTGCAATTTTCAGTAATTAACCCCTTAGTGACCACCAATGTGCCTTTTTAAGGTGGTCCGGTCTAAGAATTGCATGGGTCCCCCATGCAGCGGAGAGTGGGGGCTCGGATCTCACATGAGAACTGCACTCCTTCTCTAACAGCCTGGACCAGCAGGAGTTCCAATCTGGGCTGTTTAACCCCTTAAATGCTGTACTGATGCGGATTCCTTCTGTCTCCCATCGGCACTCTGAAAATGCGATTGCTGGGTGACAATGTGTGTAAAGGCTGGCTGGGGCATGGTATAGGCTGAGCCTGTCACCTCTCATTTCAAAACTTTGTTAATAATATGCGCTCCGTGCAGCTTTACATTGTATTTCCTCCGCTGAGGCAATCTTCCTATTGCCACCAGTAACAGGAGACTTGTTTAGTCTCGTGCTTGTTACAGTTAGTTTCTGCATCACTTTTAATTTCTAACTATTTGTCTTGCTTAACCCTTTCACACACCTGGGTGTAACTGTAAACCCAGGTGAGCAATAACTTGGCGCACCTGGGTGTACAGTCGGTCCCAGACAGTGCACATTCCGGTGATGCCGGCAAGGCACCACTCTGTTCAATCTAGCTAATCAGAGCGGTAAATAGTGAAAAGCTGGTAAAGAAGCCGGTTACAGGCTTCTAGTGAGGAGAGCAGAGCCTGGGTAGCAGTGCTGCCCCCTCAATGAAAAAAAAAAGTTAACCCCTTTTTAACACCTCGATCTCCCTGTGATACCCCCCATCATTCCCACTGTATAAGGGAGCTTTTTTTCATTGTCAGTCAGTGTTGGCATCAGAGCATCATTATCAAGCTGCATTAATTTGTTAGTCAGAGTTTCATAGCCAGAGTTAATCAATTAGTGTGTCATTGTCAGTCGCCAGTAATCCGTCAGCGTCAGAGCATCATTGTCATAGTTAATCCATCGACGTCAGAGTGTTGTTGTCAGTCAGAATTAAAGGGGTTGTCTGGGTTCACCCAGGCAGGTCCCCCGGATATGGGCATCATCAGCTCTCCTTTGCCGTAACGGGCTCTCCATAGGGTAAGCTAGGCAAAGGCAGTGAGCCTGGAGATGTCACCGGAACTGATGGGCGGGCTTTAGCGCTGATGTCAAAGGGGCCGGAGGGGTGAAAATGGGGATATGTCCGGGTTTAGCTCTGAACCCGTACAATCCCTTTAATCCGTCAGCGTCAGAGTGTCATTGTCAGTCAGAGTTAATCCGTCAGCAACAGAGCTTCATTGTCAGAGGGTCATTGTCAGTCAGAGTTAATGCGTTAGCATCAGAGCCTCATTGTCTGTCAGAATTAATCTGTCAGCATCAGAGCGTCATTGTCAGAGTTAATCCGTCAGTGTCAGAGCATCATTGTGAGTCAGGGTTAATCCGACAGCATCAGAGTGCCATTGAAAGTCAGTATTGGTCCATTACATTGTGTCTGATTGTTAGTGTATTAGTAAGCTAGTCAGTTGGTAAGTGTTAAGCATGTAAAATAATTTTGCCTATGCCCCCCAATTGTGACTGGCTTTTTAAAATCAGACCCTTAATTTCATTTATGGCCCAAATATTTTTGTAAATTTATATCCCTTGCCAACAAATTTCAATTAATGAGTCCTTGGTGCATTTCAGGAGGGGGTGGGGGAAATTTCGGCAGGTATGGTATCAAAATTTACAAAACGTGTGAGTCGGAATAGGGTTACACTCACACATTTCAGATTTATGAGGGGAGAGACATTCAACCCCCAGACTGTCCACCCTTTTTAACCATAAGTGGGAAGATTGTATAGGACCTGCGGCACCCATTATTTGATCAGGGGTACAAAGTGTACCTTGATAATTGGTACACAAGTGTACCCCTGTTCAAATCACTGGCACAGAGAAAAACGGTGGGGTGCGGGACAGTTCGCAGGTCAGTGAGAGCAGGGCACTATATCGTGAAAGGGTCCTTTTTTTAAATTCAGGGACAAAAGGATGTCCTAATGCTAACATCCATGCATGATGACATCTGCTCCCCTGTTTCAATGCGTGTCTCAACATCCACTGTGCAAAAGCCAAATTGCATCCAGACATATAAGTTTATGGGGTGAGTGGACTTGTCAGACCAGATGCTGAAGCCATACAATCAGTGGTGTAACTAGAGTATAATCGGCCCCAGTGCAAACTTTGGATCAGGGCCCCCCAATTTATACAAAGAGGCGGCAAGCCCAATGCATGGCTACACTCACCTAGTCCTAACTAATAAAATCTGGTCCTACCTCATCCAGGGTGTTGCTGGCGTCGGCGTGATGTCATCTGGATCCAGAACAAGGTCTCTGTGGTAATAGAGAAAAAAAGAATAATCACATAAGGAAGGGATGGTGACAGCCCCTGTGAAATCAACAGCAGGGGGCGCAGTGCTGGTCCTATAAGACTGAGCCATGCCAATGTATAGCAGGGTAATCTAGGACATTTCCCCTAAGTGCTACCACACAGCACTAATACCCACACTGTGGCCCTCACAGTAGTTATGCCCCCATATGTGCCCCATCACAATAGTTATGCCAGATTATGTGCCCCCTCACATTAGTTATGCCAGATATGTGCCCCATCACAGTGGTTATGGCCAAATATGTGCCCCCTCACAGTGGCTATGGCCAGATGTCCCCCTCTAAGTAGTTATGCCAGATATGTGCCCCTCACAGTAGTTATGCCCACATATGTGTCCCCTCCCAGTAGTTATGCCCATATATGTGCCCCCTCCCAGTAGTTATGCCCACATATGTGCCCCCTCACAGTAGGTATGCCAGATTAGGTGCCCCCCTCACTCAAAGCCCCCCTCAATAAGGTGTCCACTTTTGTGCCTCCTCACTTTATTTGTTACCCCCCTTTTGCCTCCAGTCTGCAGCTTTAGTTAAAAAAAAACAAAACAAAAAAAAACACATACTTACCTTCTTCCCTGAGGATGCGCTCCCGCTCTCACATCGCGCTGCTGGCTGTGCTGGAGGCTTCTTTCCGGGCTTTCAGTGCTCCTCCCACAGCCAGCAGCACGATGTGCAACCTGAAGGGGGAGCGCTGGAGCTCTGAAGAACAGTGAAGCAGGGAGCTCCTGGCTTCACTATGGAAACCATCAGCCCGGCAGTGACCAGAACTGCCAGGCGAGTGTAAGAGCTCCCTTCCCCTTGCCCCTGCGCCCCCCTGCCTCTGCGGTGCATATTACACATAGTTGAAGAGCGGACTGACAGGGCCACTGTACTTCATGCCGGGCCCTGTCAGAGCAGTGCCATTACAAGTGTGTGCAGCGGGTCCCCTCCTCTGCCGGGCCCGGTCGCGGTCACACCCTCTGCGACCGTGATCGTTATGCCCCTGCATACAATGCAATGCAGAAATCTAAAATCTGGTATAAGAAATTGTCTGTGTACTTAATCCAAATGGCATTCTACAACTCATTTGCCATCTACAGGAGCACTAGTCATGAGGGAACATACCTGGAATACCAGAAGAAAATAATAAAATCCCTTTTCTTTAAAAATATGGCAGAGAAAACTCTGCAAGTAGTATCCCCAGGAGAGTTCCAGGGCAGCTCTTTCCTGGTGAAGTGCCGGCCTGTGGAAATAGACGCAGTCCCCAGAAAAAGTGTTGTGTCTGTGCCAAAAAAGGTTTAGGCATAGAGACCATATACCAATGTGACACCTGTCCCTCCCACCCCGGACTGTGTATAAAAAAAATGCTTCCTCATATACCACACTAATTTTGATTTCTAAATGTATTTATTAATTCTTTTAACATGTCCCTTTGATTTGAAAAAAAAAAAAAACAAAACAAAAAACAAAACTAAAAATTCTCATTATTTCCCTAGATGAATACCTAAATGGCGCCTGAAAATCGAATCAAATTCTCGTGAAATCTGCCCTCCTGTCACAGTGTGGTCACTGTGACATGGTTTGCTGCGTTGCTCACGTAAAAGTAGCCTGTGTACTTCTGTGTTGGTTAATGCTCCCTCCCTGTTCAGTTCTGGTGGGGTTAATAGTCTGGTCTGGGTGTGATCACTAGGTGCTTTATATTCCTGTTTGCTATGGGTCTGGGAGTCAGTCTGTCTCCAGCTTTGCTAGGTGCAGGAGCTATGCACCTGACCAGGGGTTATTCCACCTGCCCTGTCTGTGTGACCACCTAGTAAGGCATCAAGGTCCGCTTGACTGGTTCCATGTCTGGTCTGTGACCGCCATGTGTCATTCCTTATGGGGTCCAGACTTTTGTCCGTCTATGCAGCTCTGCCTGTGACTGCCATGTGTTGCTCCACATGGGGTCCAGACATTTGCTTGTCTTGTTCCGTGTCTTGTCTGTGACCGCCATGTGTCGTTCTACATGGGGTCCAGACTTCTGCCTGTCTGTTCGCCCATAGAATAACTCCTCATGGGGATCAGGCTTTTGCTAGTCTTGTCTATACCTTCTTTGAGAGGGCTTCTGGTTTCTCTGGAGGGAAGACATCTGTCTGATCTGTATTTGTTCAGTGTTTGGGTCTATGTTAGCCTGGCAGTGCTTAAGTGCTTCTGATCCTGTCTTGTGTATGTTCTGCCTTCAGTGAGAGATTTCTTGGGTTCTCTCGAGGGAGGACATCTACGTAGTCTGTGTGCAGCTCTGTCTGTGACCGCCATGTGTCATTCTTCATAAGGGTCCAGGCATCTGCTAGTCTGCCTGTTTGGGCAGCTCTGCCTGTGACTGCCAAGCATCCATTCTGCATGAGTTCCAGGCAGCTGCTTGTGTGCTGGTTCCCATTTGTCTTGTCTGTACTGTCCTGTGCGGTTCTGTTCAGGTTTCAGTATGTAAGATTGGGTTCCAGCCCTTGTTTTGTGTGGACTGTTGGTGCTGGCACCGTCAGTCTCTGCACGTAAGTGGCCAAGTGCACCAGGAGGTGCGACCAGTGAGCCCTTGGATAAATTCATCCCCACCATCAGGGGCTCTGCGAAGAACAGGGCTCACTAAGTCTTTGCCCTCTGGGTTTGGCCCCATGTCAATCTGGTACACTTGGTCCAGTGGTATTACCTGCTACTGGTCCTTTACCTGCTGATCCAGTTTTCTGGCCATGTCTGTTCTCTGTAAATATATAATTCACGTAGGTCCTTGCCTTGTCAGATTACTTGCCTCGTGTTTGTTTTCCTGAGATGTTCTAGCAGTCGGTGGACCCTTGCTAGAACATGACACCTCCAAAAGCCATATGAAAAACCTTCGCTTTGGAGCTTTGCTGTGTTCTCATACAGCAGTTTAGTACCACATATGGGGTGCTGCTGTATTCAGGACAAAACGGGTAACAAATTGTGGGGTGTCTTTTATCCTGTTATCCCTTGTGAAAAAAAAATGTGGACCTAAAGTGATATTTTCTTGTAAAAAATGTCATTTTTCATTTTTTGGCTAAGTGTTTTTAAATTCAGTGAAATGACTGTTGGGCAAAAGCACCCAATAGACACCTTGACAATTTCCTTAGGGAGTATAGTTTCTAAAATGAGGTGAATTTGGGGTGTTTTCATTGTAGGAGAGCCTCAGGGTCTCTTTAAATTCCTTCAAAAGCCATATAGTACTCCTTCCATTCTAAGCCCTGTGGCATGGCCATATAGCAGTTTCTAACCTCATATGGGGTGTTTCTGTAAACTATAGAATAAGGGTAATCAATATTTAAGTTTTTTGCTGTTCACTCTTGCTATTTTACAGAAAAAAATAGATAAAATGGAAAATCTACAAAAAAGTGACATTTTGAAATTCCACCTCTATTTCCCTTTATTTCTTGTGGAACATCTAAATAGTTAACAAAGTTTGTAAAATTAATTTTGAATAATCTGATAGGTGTAGGTTCTAAAATGGGGTAATTTATGGGTAGTTCTACTATGTAAGCCCCAGAAAGTGATTTGGTAACTGAACTGGTCCTTAAAAAAGTCGGTTTTGAAAAATTTCTTAAAAATTTTAACAATTGATTCTAAAATTCTAAGCCTTGTAATGGCTTAAATAAATAAAATGAAATGTATAAAATTATGCCAACATAAAGAAAATATATGGGTAAAGTTAAGCAATAACTATTTTATGAGGTATCACTATCTGTCTATTGCATAGAAATTCTAATTTTGAAAATCGCTATTTATACCAAATTTTCAGTCATTTTTTTTTATAAATAAAGGTAAAACATATCAACTTAAATTTACCTCTAACATAAGCTACAATGTGTCACGAAAAAACAATCTCAGAATGGCAAGGATAAGTAAAAGCATTCCAAAGTTATTACCACTTAAAGTGAGACATGTCAGATTTGTAAAATTAGGCTTGGTCACGAAGGTGAAAAAAAATGGTCCTGTAGAGGTTAAATAGTTACTACTATAACTCTGCCTATAACGATTCTACATTATTAATATAACAACATCCTAGTGTAAGGAACAATTCAATATGAAATATGATGCATATTAGAGATGAGCAAATCTATTCGCCGCTTCGTAGATTCGATACGAATCTTAGTTTTTTTTTTTACACCGAAGCGAATCCGAATCTTTTCAGATTCGCTTCGGAAGATTCTTCTTAAATGTTTGTATGCTAACGCTACATACGCATAATATAATTTGTACGCTAATGCTACGCATCTAATAATTTGTACGCTAATGCGTAGGTATTCACTTAAGTAGAGTACTTTTACTGTATGTTCATTATTTTTGTGGGCCTAGAAAATAATACGCTAAAGTTTCGTATGCATTTTGTACACTCATTTTGTACACAAATATTTTTTTACGCAACTTGAACTGAATCTTATCCGAGGCAAATCTTTTTAAAAATTCTGCGAATATTCGCCAAAGCGAATCTTGGAAGATTCGCTCATCTCTAATGCTTCATTTCATCCAAGTAAAATACATTCTTGAACCTTTACTGCTGTTTATTTTATTGAAGACAGTATACCCTCACTTGAGGACACTGACATGTCAGCTATTAAAAGGTAATAATGATTATAAAAGAACTATCTTTAAATGGATTCTTTATAATATGAGTAAAGAGAATGTGAACAGCAAGTTAAACTGTGAAGCAAGCCAAATAAATTTCTACTCTAAATGCTAAGTACCAGGACTTAAAGGATGAAATGACAGTGTAAGGAATGTATGAAAGTGCTTGGGAATGCGTGCATCATTTTGTACTCAGTGCTCTGCTGCCTATTTAGAAAATGGATCAATCAAGAGAAACATGGATGGCTTCATTGCTGAAATAGCTGGGACCTTAAATAAGTCCCGTTTGTATTTACAACAACTTATCACTTCTTTGTGCCCAGAACCTTCAGCTCGGCAACACACCTGCACAATGCCCATTTCCGAATATCTTCAAGAAATAGAATTCAGTTCAAACTATTGTTAGGTAAAAATATTATTCTGCATCTAGTATTTTACTGTAAGTCTTCTGCAGAAACTCTTCTTAAAGCAAATAGCAGATATTATGTAAAAATTATACTATAAAAATATTCTTGTTATTGCTCACTTCTTCTTCATAAAATATCATGAAAATAACTAATGTAATACTAAATCTTCTTTCATATATCTGATATCCCCATTATGACTGGTCTACTGTAGTACATAAAACCCCTTAAATGAGTTATCCTATGACTAATGTAAAAAATTAAAATATAGTATAGTACATGGCAACCTCTTTCTAACAAAGCTAGAACCAGCCCTGTACTTCACATGGATTCAGAGATCTCCTCATTCATTGCTGTGCTAGATTTATATCAAGCTGGCAGCTCAAGGGGAGTGTCTTTTTTTTTTCTGCAGCTAAGGTGGCGTGTCCATTCTCTCCCAGCTCAGGAGGCAGTTGAAGGATGACACTGAGCATGTGCGGCCATCTCAATGTGCACAACAAAGCAATAAGAAAAAAAACAGCAGGTGGCGCTACACAGACACATTTTATTGAGTAACTCAGTGGCTATGCTAAATTTTTAATTATATGCAATTACAAAACTATTCAGATCCAGGTGCTGGTTTGAAAACTGTAGATTATTTTTTTGGAGGGACAACCCTTTTATGGGTAACTGATAAAAACAGTCATCCCATAATTTCTCATTGGAACATAGGACACTACCATTGATGCTGAATGACTTTGTGCAGGATGGAAAAATGTTGCATGAAGTATTTTTCTGTCCAACTGTATGGTGAAAAGTATATGAATCCCTTTTCTAATTACTGAATTCAGGTGTTTAAATGCACCAATTGCAAGCAGGTACATAAAATCAACCACACAGCCATGCCACTTCCATACAAAACCAGTGGCAGTAGTATAAAGAATTCACTGAAATTGGTATGTGGTACTGTCATCAAATGCTAATTTTGTGAAATTTCTGCTAGATTTGGGCTGATTAAGTCTTACATGCACCACAACGTAACTGTATGTCATAGGTGCTATGTAAGTGTATGGAGCATGCACACACGCTGAACTGGCTCCATATGCGGTGAGTGCCAGCTATGTATTACAGTCAGCACCTGGCTGCAGTGACTGAAAATACTGATGATGTCAGTCATTTATCTGTCAAATACTGTAGTTAATAGTGACCTCAGCATCTGGAGCTGCCAGAAGCAAAATGTTACATATGAGCTATTTTCTGGCGTACATATAATACATTTATACAGTGTTTTATTTTTGAAATTTTAGTTTCTAGCATGGGCTTTGACTACTGGTGAGGCCTAAACATTACAACATTACAATGTTCTGGCGTGTGAGGCCTCAGTAGAAGAAAGGTTGAGAAACAATGGGTTACTCATGAAGATTTAAAGGGCTTTTGAATGAATTGTCTTTGAAAGAATTCATCAATTTCTATAGCATCCACATTTATTTTAATAAAAGCACTAAATAAGAGTAGCATTCTGAATAAGCAACTGTTAATGATGATTCACTTTTCGTCGTTGTTCCAAGTGCTCTAGCTCTGGCTTCTTATAGGATTGAATTAGGGCCATTGTGTTCACAGTTGGTTCATGTTTGCCATTGTTCGGTGCGTTTTGGCATCGGCTTCTTGTGGGTGTGTATTAGGGCCATTGTGCTTTGTATGTCTCTTCAGTTCAGTAATGCCAGACCTATCCTTCCTTGTCTCTGTGTGTACCTGTTAGACTAATGTATTTATTTTTACCTTCTATATATTTTCTGGGTTGTGTGTCATGTCCCTGGTTGTGCACCAAATACTGGTTGGGTCTATTCAGATTCTGTCTACTTGTTTTGAGTTGTAGCTTTTATCTGTCTCTATGGTCTCTCCAGATTGTGTTTGGATCTGTTCAGGTTCTGTCTGTGTCTGAATTCTGGTCTAGCTCCATCTGCCATTACCCTGTGTCTGTTCCATGGATTAGTGTGTATTCTGTTTGCCTGACCTTGTCTGGTTCAGTCTCTGTTTGCCTAGGATTTATGTACTCTGCCAGTCTGTTCTCAGCCTGGATCTGTCTGTGTGCTTTGCCTATGTCTATGGTGCTTTGCACTGGAGTCTCCAACACCGGTGTGTCAGCTGTTAACTACACTAGGATTATTCCAAGAGGTAGCAGCCTGGTGGCTCCCCTGCAGTGAAGACCAGATCCCTGTATAGAGGTTACATGATAAAAACCAGGGGATAATTGCATCAGGACTAGCCCAACATCAAACCGGTTAGTTGGCACAGTGGTTCCACTACCATTGCCTGTAACAGCAACTTTAGATATTCCTGGACAGATTAAGTTGTATGGATTGTTCCTAACATGCTTGTCTTTTACAAAATCCAAAGTTAAAGATAACTGCTGAGTCTAATTCAAAATTATTATTTCCATCTAGATTTTATCAACTATCTTGCTATTTAAGTAAAAGAACCCTATAACAGTTATGTGCAGAGTTTTGCTCTAATATGTTCCAGATATGGGGCTTTTCTTGTAATATAAGCTATTGGAACATTCTCTGGGTCATTGGCCTAGCACTTAAACATTAATGGCTGAGGCATTTCAAGGAAATGGAGCAGTCAATATTAAGTTAGTGTTAATCCAACTATCAGAATAACTGTTAACAATACTGCTACTGAATACTGAGTACACTAAATAATGACATGAGATAGCTACTTCCAATTCAGAAAGTTAGCCAACATTATGTGAAGCAGAAGAGGAAATGAGCTACCATTTCAGCATTAAATTCAATTAGTATTGCTACTATAATGCTACAGGAAAAAAGATATTAAAGTTAGTGAACACCATTAACATATCATTGAAACAGAAGAAAATCATGCCAAGAATCTTGCCCTAGATTTGGGTTAGCCCAGCTATCCAAACTAACTTCAATAGCCTGGTAGCCCTACTAATTTAAATTCCAATCAGAAATGATTGGCATAATGATGAGATAACAAATTACTAAAGAAAGTTTTATTCTATACCTATGAAAGGAACGTTAGATACAAATGTAATAGGAAAAAAAAACATTTCAACAATTCAAAAACCGTATTTTATATCTAATATATATATATATATATATATATATATATATATATACAGTACAGACCAAAAGTTTGGACACACCTTCTCATTCAAAGAGTTTTCTGTATTTTCATGACTATGAAAATTGTAGATTCACACTGAATGCATCAAAACTATGAATTAACACATGTGGAATTATATACTTAACAAAAAAGTGTGAAACAACTTAAAATATGTCTTATATTCTAGGTTCTTCAAAGTAGCCACCTTTTGCTTTGATTACTGCTTTGCACACTCTTGGCATTCTCTTGATGAGCTTCAAGAGGTAGTCACCTGAAATGGTATTCCAACAGTCTTGAAGGAGTTCCCAGAGATGCTTAGCACTTGTTGGTCCTTTTGCCTTCACTGTGCAGTCCAGCTCACCCCAAACCATCTCGATTGGGTTTAGGTCTGGTGACTGTGGAGGCCAGGTCATCTGGCATAGCACCCCATCACTCTCCTTCTTGGTCAAATAGCCCTTACACAGCCTGGAGGTGTGTTTGGGGTCATTGTCCTGTTGATAAATAAATGATGGTCCAACTAAACGCAAACCGGATGGAATAGCATGCCTCTGCAAGATCCTGTGGTAGCCATGCTGGTTCACTATGCCTTCAATTTTGAATAAATCCCCAACAGTGTCACTAGCAAAGCACCCCCACAACATCACACCTCCTCCTCCATGCTTCACGGTGGAAACCAGGCATGTAGAGTCCATCCGTTCACCTTTTCTGCATCGCACAAAGACACGGTGGTTGGAACCAAAGATCTCAAATTTGGACTCATCAGACCAAAGCACAGATTTCCACTGTTCTAATGTCCATTCCTTGTGCTCTTTAGCTTAAACAAGTCTCTTCTGCTTGTTGCCTGTCCTTAGCAGTGGTTTCCTAGCAGCTATTTTACCATGAAGGCCTGCTGCACACAGTCTCCTCTTAACAGTTGTTGTAGAGATGTGTCTGCTGCTAGAACTCTGTGTGGCATTGACCTGGTCTCTAATCTGAGCTACTGTTAACCTGCGATTTCTCAGGCTGGTGACTCGGATGAACTTATCCTCCGCAGCAGAGGTGACTCTTGGTCTTCCTTTCCTGGGGCGGTCCTCATGTGAGCCAGTTTCTTTGTAGCGCTTGATGGTTTTTGCGACTGCACTTGGGGACACTTTCAAAGTTTTCCCAATTTTTCGGACTGACTAACCTTCATTTCTTAAAGTAATGATGGCCACTCGTTTTTCTTAGCTGCATTTTTCTTGCCATAATACAAATTCTAACAGTCTATTTAGTAGGACTATCAGCTGTGTATCCACCAGACTTCTGCCCAACACAACTCATGGTCCCAACCCCATTTATAAGGCGAGAAATCCCACTTATTAAACCTGACAGGGCACACTTGTGAAGTGAAAAGCATTTCAGGTGACTACCTCTTGAAGCTCATCAAGAGAATGCCAAGAGTGTGCAAAGCAGTAATCAAAGCAAAAGGTGGCTACTTTGAAGAACCTAGAATATAAGACAAATTTTCAGTTGTTTCACACTTTTTTGTTAAGTATATAATTCCACATGTGTTAATTCATAGTTTTGCTGCCTTCAGTGTGAATCTACAATTTTCATAGTCATGAAAATACAGAAAGCTCTTTGAATGAGAAGGTGTGTTCCAACTTTTGGTCTGTACTGTAAATATATATAGATCTCCACAGCAGCTAGGGTGGCTGCTGTCTTCAGTCCAGAAAGCTGGACCTCACCGGCCATTCCCCCAAACGTGAAGCAGCGCCCCGGTCCCCATGAAGCCACACCACTAAACATGAGGCCATGCCCCCTGGCTCTGTGAAGACACGGAGGAGAAGCTGTCTGAGCGTGAGCTACTGAAAGGGTGGACATCCCTATGTCCATCCACGCACTGCGATGGACAGAGGACAGGGAGCCAGAAAACCGGACTTTCCAGCCTAAACCCAGACATCTGGTCACCCTAATTTCAGCCTGCCCCTAGGGTGGCCAGAGGTCCGGTTTTAGGCTGGACAGTCTGGCTTTCAGACTCCCTGTCCACTGTCTGGTGCAGTGCCTGGACAGACACAGGGATGTCCACCCTTTCAGTAGCTCACGCTCAGACAGCTTCTTCTCCTTGTCTTAATGGTGCCAGGGGGTGTGGCCTCATGTTTAGGGGTGTGGCTTCATGGGGATCGGTGGCACGGCTTCACGTTGGGGGAAGGTTGGACATTCTGGCTTTCAGACTCCCTGTCCTCTGTCATGCACAGGGCCTGGATGGACACAGGGGGTGTGGCCTCTTGTTTAGGGGTGTGGCTTCATGGGGACCGGTGGCACGGCTTCACGTTGGGGAAGGCTGGACATTCTGGCTTTCAGACTCCCTGTCCTCTGTCATGCGCAGGGCCTGGATGGACACATAGATGTCCTTTTGAACAGCTCACTCTCAGACAGCAGCCCACCCCCTTAACTATCACCTTCACAGCAGCCTGCCCCTTTAACAGTGAGTTCCACAGAACCTCACCCCCCTTTGACAGTGGCCTCCACAGGGGTCCACCCCTTAAATGACCTCTACAGCACCCACCCCTTAACATTGACCATAGGTTAAAGTCCCCTTAACTGACCTCCACCATTCCTGGTTCCCTTGACAGAGACCTTCACAACGACTGCCCCTTTAACAGTGACCTCAAAGTACCCCGCTGCACCTTTAATAGTGGCCTCCTCAGTCCCCTCCTCTTAACAGTGACCTCCACAGTGCCCCCCCCTTTAACAGTGACCTCCACAGCAGCCTGCCCCTTGAAAAGTAACATCCACAGTGCCCTCCCCTTTAACTGTGACCTCCACAGCAACCTGCCCTTGGGGTGGCCGGAGGTCCTTTTTTAGGCCGGACAGTCCGGCTTTCAGACTCCCTGTCCTCCATCCGGAGCAGGGCCTGGATGGACACAGGGATGTTCTTTTGAACTGCTCACTCTCAGACAGCAGCCCTGTGCAGTCTGAGCATCAGCTGCAGCGAGAAAGTCACCCTCCTTCCCACCCCTGCAGCTGACAGAAGTTGAATTTAACTTCATTTTTGCAATCCCTGTCGGCTGAGGAGTGAGAGGGGGCGTGGCCTTCCCAGGTCGGGGTGTGGCTTTGCAGGACCTAGGGTGGGGCTTTTAAGTCCTTTTTTTGAGGGTGGCCTGAATACCAGGTCCATGCCATGGTAATTTATGAGGAAACACAGTGGGTAGCAGTGGAAGAAAGCATTTTTTATTACTACTGAACGGTAAATATGTGAAATTTACATTATATTAGGTAATGAATGATAATGAATCAGTCTAATAAGTTATATTTATGGTAACCGGAATACCCCTTTAACAGTGTCATCCACAGCGCCCTGCCTACAGCAGTGAAGAAAACTGGCTGGGTTGTTATGGAAACCTGGTGTGAAACTGTCTGTATGTTGAGGATAAGGGCCTGTGAGCTTCTATTGGCTGATAAGGGTCATGTGACCAGGCTTCTATTGGTTGATGCATTTTTTGGGAATATCTCAGGAACGGTACGTCCTGGAAAGCTGAGACCCTGTCTAAAACCTTCCCGGACACCTGATGTACCTGTGTGCCAAATTTTGTGATTGTAGCTGCGACGATGCGGATTCCTTTAGTGGACATACGCACATACATACATACACTCAACTTTATATATTAGATATGGAGGTATTGTCCAGTCACTGTATAGTGGTGTTATCCAGTCACTATATGGTGGTGTTATCCGGTCATGGTATGGGGCTATTATTAAATCACGTTACAGTGTTTTTATCATGGTTTTATCTGCTATTATCCAGTATGGTGGTATTATTTAGTCTCTGTATGCTGGTAATATGTACTCACCAAATGTATTAATATTTGGAGTTAGGGCTAATCTACGTACAGTAAATAGATTTGGTAGTGTGCCCTATATTTCCCAATCAAGCAAATGAGCCTTGGAGAACACAGTCCATACCACTGATCACCAGGATCAAGCTATGCAGTAAGTCACAGGGAGCTGTGATTACATGTATTATTTGTGCCAGCAATAATTATTTTTACAGCATCACCACTGACGTTCAATAATAAGTTATAGTTTTATCATTGAACTGCACCTTTGTTAACACTGACAATTTTATTATTACACTTGTGCAAAAACCAGGAAATCAAGGTGGTGATAGGCAAGTATAAATATGTCTTTAACTGAGGCGTATTCAACCACAGTGCCTAGGGCAGCTGATGCATACATAGAGAATGATAGCACCCTTGGGATATATACTGCAGCTTATGACATGTTCATGTTTCAATCTTTGCCATATGCTATCTATGTAATGCTGCCATGTTGAGCATATGCTGTATAGATTAAAGTATACAAATATAATAAAATTACATGTGTTAGCGTATGCAAGAAAATGTGGAAACTGATGTAAAGATAAAAAAAGCAAAAAAAAAAAAAAAGCAAAAAAAAGAAACTAAGTATAAAATGTAATTTTCTTGATAAGGGATTGAAAATCATCAGCCATTCAAGGTGCTAGCAGTCATCTGTGTAGAGAATGAGTTGAACACTTTGGAAGATATCAGACTATGGCTCTTTCTATGCTTGTATCACTGTATTTTGTTGCAGCGAGAAAGCTTATTCAGTGCGATGTAATGAGTTATTTTACTGGCTGAATGGTACTTAGATGTTTATTCATCAAAGGCCGTTAATTATCTCTTGTAAGGTAAATAAGATGCCCTGCTATAGTATTCTGTGGGGCTTATTCATCAAACAGCGATTTAGACACTAATGAATAAGCCTCATTGAATATGTTAGCACGATGTCTTATTTATCGCATGTAAGATAAATAAGTCACTTTGATGAATATAACTGTTAGTCTTAAGCAAGAAAGCCAGGTTGAGGCTGAATTAATGTTTGATATTAATGAATGCTGGCAAATGTAAGCTTCTGATTAGTAACAATGAATTTGTCAAAAGTAAATAGTAAAAGGCACACAGCGTCATTATTAAGAATTGCTCTCAGCATAAACAATGCCCCTAAAAGTGTACTTTTTGTGAGGGTAAACAAGCCAATCAATTTAAGAACAGCTAATACAATAATTGTATAAAGACCTGCCAACAGATTGTAACTAGTGATGATCGAGCACCCAGGTGCTCGTACGCTCAGTTTTAGTAATCACGGCAATCTACAGACGGCCCTGATTACTAATACTGGGCTTAGTGCTTGCAGGTATGGCCAGCACTAACCCCATCATCTATTACCTTGGCACCCACCGCCACCAGGGGTGTCGGGAAGAGCCGGGTACCCGCAGGACCGGACCTTCTAAATTGAGGGTCCGGTTCTGGAGCAGCGGCAGGCTGTTACTGTTAAGCTGGGAAGGGACAATAACCGTGTCCCTTCCCACCCTGGTAGTGCCAGGCTGCCGCTGCTGGTTGCATCTGGCTGGAGAAGGAAAAAAGGGGGGACCCCACGCCATTTTTAAAAATTAATTATTTTCAAAAATGTAATTATTTTTGAAAAAAAATGGCGTGGGGTCCCCCTGTTTTCCTTCTCCAGCCAGATGCAACCAGCAGCCCAGTATTAGTAATCAGGGCCGTCTGTAGATAGCCGTGATTACTAAAACTGCAGTGTTGTAAAAAAAAAAACACACACACACACACTTATAAAATATTTTATTGAAATAAATACTCCCCCAGACCCCAGTTTGACCATTTTATTTAAAAAATATAAAAGCTGGTCCGACGTAATCCAACGAATCCGAAGTAGTCCTCCGCATCCTGAAAAATAGAAAACAAATAAACAAACACAAAGCACTTACCTCCTCCTCCTCAGGCTTCTTCTCCTCAGCAGCTGAGCCTCTTCCTTACATTGCACCCTCTGCTGGTGAATGAAAAAAATTACACCTTGAATTCTTCAATGAAAAATAAAAAAGGTGATAGGTGACGGATCCGTCATGACCCCAATGCAAGTCAATGGGGACGGATTACTATTGTGTCACACCAAACGGATCCCTCCCTATTGACTTGCATTGGGGTCATGACGGATCCGTCTTGGTGCGTGGAGGGGACTTGAGCATTGCGCTCAAGTACACTCGGTGTTCGGCGTAGGCATGCTCGGCCGAATGGCGAGTTCGGCCGAGCATGCTCGCTCAACACTAATTGTAACGTGTTCTGGCATTACCATTATTAGAGTGCCATCACCTGTGGGGCTCCAGCCACAGGTACAATACTATAGTTACTGCTTTAGTATTGTACCTTTAATGTAGGAGCATCAGGCACTTATGCTCCTGGCCAATGGCCGCTGGTCCCCTGCTGAGTTCCACTATATTGCCATGCTCTGAACAATGATAAAGTTTCATGCTGTGGTATGAGTGGGAGTATATTGTGCTGCACTGTGGTATTTGGTTCTGCTGAGGCAGTATATTGTTCTGCACTGTGGTATTTGGTTCTGCTGAGGCAGTATATTGTGCTACACTATAGTATTTGGTTTTGTTGAGGCAGTATTTTGTGCTGCACTGTGGTATTTGGTTCTCCTGAGGCAGTATTTTGTGCTGCACTGCGATACTGCTAGCCCTGTCTACTTCTGTTGTCCCACTTTCTGTCAATTTGGACTTGCCTAGAATATGGGGCAACTTTTAGGATTTTTTCCAAGGCCACTTTAAGTTCTCAGTCCACCCCTGTCTAGTCACAGAATCCTAAAAACTACAAAACAGTTCAAGTGAATATCTTGTTGACTTGTCAATCCAAGTGCCGCAAGCCCCAGAGGAGCAGGAGCAGAGAATAGAAGTAGTGGTTCTTCCTGCAATTATTATTCACGGTATCAATCCTAACATGGATGCTCCCTAAGGCCAGGGCAGTAATAGGAGGGTGTATTCTTTCTTCCCTTGGGGCTCCTGCCTGATGGTAATTGGGAGTGCCCTTGGTGTTGTAGGTTTGGTGCGGGTGCAAGGCATTAGGTGCAGTTGCTGTGGCATAGGTATGGTGTTGGAGTCAGTAACCATGCCAGTTGTAGAAAATAAACAAGTCTTTCTTTACTAAAGTGCAAAATGGGAGTTGTAGTTCATCCAATGATATCAAAACACAGTTCCAAAAAATCATCAATGCAAATCTTCCCAGATAGCAATGTATGGATATAGGCCAGGATGAGGATTTTAGTACTCCCTCCCTCTGTCTCAACGAAAGTCCCTCTCTGTAGAATCTAAGGCTATCAATATAAAGCCTTAGCAAGGCAAAAGGGCCAACAAGTGCTAATCATCTCTGGGAACTCCTTCAAGACTGTTGGAATACCATTTCAGGGGACTACCTCTTGAAGCTCATCAAGAGAATGCCAAGAGTGTGCAAAGCAGTAATCAAAGCAAAAGGTGGCTACTTTGAAGAACCTAGAATATAAGACATATTTTCAGTTGTTTCACACTTTTTTGTTAAGTATATAATTCCACATGTGTTAATTCATAGTTTTGATGCCTTCAGTGTGAATCTGAGAGAGTGTGATCCTGAGAGACTTCAGGGACTGCTTGGCTTGTCCATCACAGTGGTGGTGGTCGGGGAGTTGCATCTTAGAAGACAGGGAGGGGAGCCTCTGTATGCAATGGTACTGCCCTCGTTGCACCTAGGGGTATGTGATGACAGATGCCCTTTAACAAAAAGCTGACACTTCCTGCTATGCACAGTCCACTTCCCAGTAGTCTTCCTATTATCGTCACAGGCAGGATTACGGCGGTAAGTACAGTATTATTTCCAGTAGCAAGTTGAAGGCACAGGATTGGCAATAGATAATGGGAACAGCTAAGATTGAATTCACATCAGCTTTGTGTTTTCCATGTTTCCGTTCTGCCAGAGGAAAATAAATTTGGAAAAAAAGTATCTGTTTTAATCTCCATTTGTTTAAATGGGTTATTTTGAACATCAGTTGTGCTCAGTTTGTGTCACATTGTACAACATACAGGATTTTTTCTCCTATGAAAAACTTACAAAAACGTAATTTTTCTGTTGCGTGAACCCAACCTTATTTCACCCTATTTCCTTCCTTTCCATGTACAATATAGTCACTAAGTATATAGTATAGTATAAAATATGCACACAAGAGAGAACAGTATACATTTTCATTACACAACAAACAAACAAACAAACAAAAAAACAGATATAAGCACATACAGGAGCATCACACTATGAATAGTACCCAGTTGCATAGTCTTTGTACTACAGACTTTTTATATTTATCTTAATATATTATGGATTTGGATTCATGGATACCCACTTTTAGTAATATTATTAACTTATGCATGCATGGAAATCTACGAGTACAGAACAGTACTGTATATTCAAAGAGTAGCACATGTGGCTGTGTTCTCACAGTCCGCCAGTAGAATAACATAGTACAAAGTGATGATTCATATGTTGTAGTATAGTAGTGTAGACATAATCTATAAATACATAGTGTAGATGTACTGCTCATCATATTTACAGGACTAGAAAATGTACCTCAAAAGCCTAGGATAATAATAGCAATGCTACATTAGTCTGCAATTATATGTTATGTTTGTGCTGGCTGTGTGTATATATTAGTTATCCTTAGTGAAAGTTAATAATACAGTTCACACAGTATGGCTGTCATTCACAATGTATGAGATGGTAAATGGGATTTGTGCCCAACATTTTAAATGTAAATGTGTCAGGCAGTTTGGTTATGTTTAACGTGTCTGCTTAATGCAACTATTTCTAAATTCGATTTATTTGCATAATAAGTAAGGAAGTATACAGCATCTTAACAGGCGAAATGTCTGAGTAGCTCAGGAAGCCTTGATACACCGCTCTGAATAACATAATACAGAATCATCACCAAGCCCATCTTACAGGTGCCTGAATGTCATCGAGGCTAATACATCTAAAATTCATGATTCATGGACCATGAACTTTCTTTAGCATCCTTCATTTTTGACAGGTTATTACAGTGACGTATATTTAGCAATGCATTTATGTATCAGAAGGATTTATTTCGCTGGCAGAAATACAATGCAACATAACAGTTGATACAATGAGTATTCTGTCAAGGCTGGCACTTAAGGCATGTATTCAATCAGTGTAGTGGAAGAAAACAGACTTTCGCCCTTGTAAACAACTGAATGATAATGAAAATTTGTTCTTTTTAAGTTTGATATGTTCGATGACATTGCATACTTTTTAGAAATCAATGTATTGTGGGCGCAATCCATCATGAGTTTATGATATAGATATCAATATATAAAGCTGAGTGTATGTGTGTGTGTGTTTATGTCCGCTAAAGAAATACGCACCATCGCAGCTACAATCACGAAATTTGGCACAAGGGTACATCAAGTGTCCGGGAAGGTTTTAGAACAGGTCTCAGCTCTCCAGGACGTACCGTTTCTGATATTCCCAAAAAATGCATTAGCCAATAGAAGCCTGGTCACATGACGCTTATCAGCAAATAGAAGCTCACAGGCAGTTAGTCTCCACACACACACACCAGGTTTCTATAAGAACCTAGCCAGTTCACTGCTGTAGGTCTGCTTTAAAGGGGCAGAGCGCTGTGGATGACACTGTTAAAGGAGTATTTCGGTTACCATAAATATAACTTATGTTTTAGACTAACTCATCATCAATCATTACCTCATATAATGTAAATTTTATATATTTACTGTAGTAATAAAAGATGTTTTCTTTCCTCTTTCCTCCGAAATTACTATAGCATCGGCCTGTAATTCAGGCGACCTTCAAAAGAAGAACTTAAAAGCCCCACCCCCAGGTCCCACTAAGTCACGCCCCCGACTCAGTCAGGCCACGTCCCTTCCACTCCGCATCTGACCGAGATTGAAAAAAATGAAGGTAAAAAGGGGAGGGAGGAGGGTGACTTTCTCCCTGCAGCTCATGCTCAGACTGCACAGTGCTGCTGTCTGAGAGTGAGCTGTTCAAAAGGACATCTATGTGTCCATCCAGGCCCTGCGCATGACAGAGGACAGGGAGTCTGAAATCCAGAATGTCCCGCCTTCCCCCAACGTGAAGCCGTGCCACTGATCCCCATGAAGCCACACCCCTAAACATGAGGCCACGCCCCGTGTCCATCCAGGCCCTGCGCATGACAGAGGACAGGGAGTTTGAAAGCCAGAATGTCCATCCTTCTCCCAACGTGAAGCCGTGCCACTGGTCCCCATGAAGCCACACCCTAAACAAGAGACCACGCCCCCTGTGTCCATCCAGGCCCTGTGCATGACAGAGGACAGGGAGTCTGAAAGCCAGAATGTCCAGCCTTCCCCCAACGTGAAGCCGTGACACGGATCCCCATGAAGCCGCACCCCTAAACACAAGGCCACGCCCCCTTGCACCATTAAGACACGGAGGAGAAGCTGTCTGAGCGTGAGCTACTGAAAGGGTGGACATCCCTGTGTCTGTCCAGGCACTGTGCCAGACAGTGGACAGGGAGTCTGAAAGCCAGACTGTCCAGCCTAAAACCGGACCTCTGGCCACCCTAGGGGTAGGCTGATATTAGGGTGACCAGATATCCGGCTTTAGGCTGGAAAGTCCGGTTTTCTGGCTCCCTGTCCTCTGTCCAGCGCAGTGAGTGGATGGACGTAGGGATGTCCACCCTTTCAGTAGCTCACGCTCAGACAGCTTCTCCTCCGTGTCTTCACAGAGCCAGGGGGCGTGGCCTCATGTTTAGTGGTGTGGCTTCATGGGGACCGGGGCGCTGCTTCACGTTTGGGGGAATGGCCGGTGAGGTCCAGCTTTCTGGGCTGAAGACAGCAGCCAC
Organism: Rhinella marina; assembly: GCA_900303285.1. Taxonomy (NCBI): domain Eukaryota; kingdom Metazoa; phylum Chordata; class Amphibia; order Anura; family Bufonidae; genus Rhinella; species Rhinella marina. The sequence continues at coordinate 48,654 of ONZH01018394.1, forward strand.
CCTAGCTGCTGTGGAGGTCACAGTTAAAGGGGAGGGCGCTGTGGATGTTTCTGTTAAGGGGCAGGCTGCTTTGGAGGTCACTATTAAAGGGCGGGCACTGTAGAGGTCACTCTCGATATCTTTTAATGACACACACAAACCTTAAATGAAATAGATTAAATATACCCGGGCGAAGCCGGGTCCTTCAGCTAGTAAAATATATAAAATAGAAAGCCAGGGCTATAATGTCTGAAGTAGCAGAGGCTGGGCTAGCAGTGAAGGCAGAGCTAGCAGTGGATGAGGAGGTATCTGATTCATGTCATACTAATACAGGGCATTACAGATAAACAATCACTTTTAGTAATTAACACATGTGACGTTTCATGTCGATGTTGAATATTGCAAAACCAGAATACCCCTTTAATGAAAGCCCATGTTACAGGAAAATATGGTTCCCAGCCAGAGCTTCAGTCCTAGACCACTTAAATATGATATAGCAGATACTGATAATTATTCACCCATTGAGTGATATCAGTATGGCCAAAAGCCATTTGGTCATTGGCCCTTGTTAGCATATCAAAGGCAGGAAGGGCACAGTGTAAAAGCAGTTGGACAACATTCTCTTGGCCAACATATTGGGAAGATATTTGGGTGGTCATGGGGTGGAGTCCATGGTGGGGAGGGGGGGGCTGGGACACAGGAAGATATATCCTTTGTGAAACTTTGGATGGGGGTTCTCTCTTCCTGCCAGCCTCTTAGACAAACAGCACTTCTGGAGCAAGCTTAAAGGGAACCTGTCATCTCCGAAACACCCCCTGAACTAGAGTAAGCGGTGTATAGTGTAAGTGATGCTGAATCCGAACATGTAATTTTTATCTTCATACTCACTTCCATTCTGACGCTGTGCTCCCACAAACCAGCAGTAAAATGCACTCACTGGACTCATCTTTGAGTCCTCTCCATTATGTGAGTGAGCACCGGAGTCCACTGAGTGCATTTTTCTGCAGGTTTGTGGGAGCACAGAGTCACAATGGAAGTGAGTATGAAGATAAAAATTACATATTTGGATTCAGTATCACTTACACTATACAACGCTTACTCTAGTTCAGGGGGTGTTTTGGAGATGACAGGTTCCCTTTAAGGTATATGTGTGTATGTATATAAGTATAATATCCCAGTAGACTTTATATGTGTACATTTACATATTTGTAGTACCAGTAGATTATATATGCTGTTTATGCATGAGTCACTATATGTACACTATATGTAATGGTCAGGTACTGGATGTGAGTTGGGTAGCAGTGTAGATCCAGTATACGGTATATTGGTAGACTCTGGATATACTTTATATACATACACCTTACTAGCAACATTGCTTCCTGGGAGGGCAGGAACGAAGGCAGCTGTGTGTGTGGTGGTGACATCTATGTATTGTGTTATTTGTAGTGTCTGTACAGTCTCTGACAGAGGTTCTGTTGCTTATCCATGTTGTGGAAACCAAAGCTTATAACCTGACTTAAAATGACTCATGAAAGCTGAAACCCTCCCAAATGAGGTTTTTTTGTACGAAAATAAATTTGCTTCACTGCTGAAATATCGATCATTTAATGAACACAAAAAGGTCAGATTTTGGCAAGACAAAAGTTTTGTCACCTTGTCATATAATGCACCAAATCCAACTGTAGTTTACAGCCTCACCTGTGCTCACTAATTGATCGGTTATTTAGTGGGTGTGTATAAAAAGAACTCCAGCACCCCAGACCTTCACTTGAACTGCAACTTGACCTCTGACAACATGCCAAAAATCCACCCTGCGACCAAAGCCTTGATTATCAAGAGGCTGAAGACCAGATCCACTGCAGAGGTGGCTGGCACCTTTAATATGTCTCAGCGTCAAGTACAAAGAATTAAAAAAGATTTGAAGAGACTGGAGATGTTTTTGACAAGCCCAGGTCCGGCAGACCCCGCAAGACAACTGCTCAAGAGGAACGTTGTTGGTTCGAAAATCAAACCCAGCCCCTCTTCCACTGCAGCAGAGCTCCAACAGGCCTGGTCACCTCAAGTCCCTGTGTCAACTAGAACAGTTTGTAGGATTCTGTCTCGAAATGGCCTCCATGGTCGAATCAGTGCCCTGAAGCCAGCACTAAACAAAAGGCAATTAAAAAACCGTGTGGCATTTGCCAAGGCGCACAGCCTGCTAAACGGATGGATGCTGGAAAAGTGGCAGAAGGTGGATTTCTCAGATGAATCTTCAGTTGAATTACACCACAGCCGCCACAAATACTGCAGGAGACCTACTGGAGTCTGTATGGAATCAAGATACACCCAGAAAACAGTTAAGTTTGGTGGTGGAAAGATCGTGGTCTGGGGTTACATTCAGTATGGGGGTGTGCAAAACATTTACAAGGTGGAAGGCAATATCAATAGCCTAAAATATCAAGAAGTATTAGCTACCTCTTACATTCCCAATCATAAAAGGGGTCAAATTTTGCAGCAGGATGGTGCTCCATCTCATACATCCATCTCTACATCAAAGTTCCTTAAGGCAAAGAAGATCAAGGTGCTCCAGGACTGGCCAGCTCAGTCACCAGACATGAACATCATTGAGCATGTTTGGGGTAGGATGAAAGAGGAAGCTTGGAAGACAAAACCAAAGAATCTTGATGAACTCTGGGAGGCATGTAAGACTGCATTCTTTGCTATTCCTGATGACTTCATCAATAAATTGTATGAATCATTGTCGAGACGCATGGATGCAGTCCTTTAAGCTGATGGAAGTCACGCAAAATATTAAATATGGCTATAATAGCACCAGAACTTCATTCACCAATGTTATGAAACATATCTTTGTATTTGAAATGAATTATTTGTTTGATTTTCACATTACTTTCTGTGGGCGACAATTTTTGTCTTGCCAAAATCTGACCTTTCTGTGTTCATTAAATGATTAATATTTCAGCAGTGAAGCAAATTTATTTTCGTAAAAAAACCAAATTTGGGAAGGTTTCAGCTTTGATACGAGTCATTTCTAAAACCAATGGATGAATTTTAAGTCAGGTTATAAGCTTTGGTTTCCACAACATGGATAAGCGACAGAACTTCTGTCAGGGACTGTATCTTTATGTAATGTCCATTGCTTTGTCATCTCTATGTTATCAGTAAAGCATTTTTTATATATAAGTATCTGCGAGGGTTGTATGTTACTCCTGGGGTGTACGAAGAACTGGAGGGGTGTATATAATAAACAGAAAAAACGGGTTATATAAGAAACAAAGACAACAGCTTAGGAACAGAATAAAAGGGACGGGACACGGAGATAGACATAAATCTCCAAGTTCCAATAAGCAAAAAGTCCCTTTAGCAGCCCACAAACCAACAACCCAATAACATCAAGGGCCCTGTCTACGGTCGAATAGCTTCCCCAATAAGGGCAATCTCATTTAAAGGGGTTGTCCAAGTTATTTGTTTGTTCTTTTTATCTTTCTATTTCTAAGAAAATGTAAGGTATTTTCAATTCACCTACTTCATCTACAGTGGCCCAGTTCTCCTAGTTAGCTTCACATGACCTGTGATGGCAGCTTCTTTCCCTGCTCTGATGACGTGAGGTAGCAGGCCTGCCCCAGTGCACAGCATATCACTGTGAAGGCTGTGCTGATTGGTGCAACAATTCACACCCCCTGCACTGTCCGATCTGATAGCTGAGCAGTCTACTCCCTGTCTCCTCTCCAACTGGATTCTTCAGCAAAGTTTAAACCCTTCTGCCATAAACAGCACAGACTCAGGGTTGGAAGCTCTGCTTCAGGCACTGAGCAGCAGCAGAGTTTCCTATTCTCCATGCACTAAAAAGATAAATGCTGCGCACATGATCTTTCCTCCTTCCTCACCGGGCGAACTCAGAGCTGACAATGACTGGGGGAGTTCTTTCCTCTGTACTCTTATGCTGGCTGTGAGGAAGTGTCTGCAGAGCATTGCGCAAGAATAGGTAGAGGGGTAAGATCCTGTGTGTATCAGGAATGTCATTGTACTCTACAGCTGGGACTCACACATACAACATGAGTATTCCGGCAGCCAGACTGCAGGCAGGGCATCAATTTTATTCACTACCTTTGCAGAGCAGGAGGAGGGGAAAGGTAGTCTTTGTTGACACCCTCAGATTTTTGTTACATGCACCCACAGGTCTGCAACTGCATGTGTCACATCCATAGAGCAGATAAGGACATTGACAGTGAGGCCCTGGACTGCAACCCCCCACTGTCACTACTTACTTGCAGTACAAACCCTAGATGGCTAGGGTGCAACTGGTTGATGGTCCCTATGCTACTTAACACCAGAGTGATCAGAAATGGGTCAGAAACAGACAGGCTATGCAGTACCAGAACGGGAGATGGAGAGTGGTCAGAAGACAAACTGAGGTCAGAAACACAGGGTATCAATAAGCGAAACAGGAATGAGAAACAAGGAACCTAGCTAATGAGCCAAGCAAGACTATCACTGTCAATGATGTATGGCCAGGAAGGGATTTAAATAGAGCACCGAATACCTGGATCAGAACCTGATAGGTTCATGACTTGGTGCTCCATTAGTCAGAAACCCTATTACATAGTAATAGAGCAGCTGAGCTAATGACCCAACTGCTAATGTCCCACAGCACACGCCCATTGCGGCGAGAAAAAGAGTATTGCATCCTGTTACTAAGGATGCAGTTGTGTCACCAGGGGCTTGGATCAGCAGCGCATATCTTTCGATGCGGCCGCGCCAAGGCTGGGGATCACACCCCTGGAGCCTGTATAGGTATGGTTAGTACATTAAACCCACTCTTAAGAGGAGCCACTGGACCATCCACATAGGGAGTAGGCTTTGATGGGAACTTGAGATGAAACTTCCTTATTACATGAGGAGCATGAACATCCTAAGCAGCGACCCATGTTCTCTCCTCAGCACCATATACATTCCAATGGTTAAGGTACTGCAGCAGAAGTGATGGGTCACTGGCTTACCGAGCCTGAGCCAATCAGAGCAAGCCCTGCCCACTAGGTCAGGTGACCGCTTTCTACACGGGCTTTTGCGCACGAATAACGAACTAACAGTAAAAGTTCGCTAAGTAATTGAATTCGTACGCAACAGCGTATAGAGTAACTTATACGTAGCTTTAGCATACAATTTATCAGACAAGTACGTAGCGAATGCGTAGAAAGCCTTAGGAACATTTTCGAATTTTAACGAAGCGAATCTCCAAATATTCGGATTCGCTTCGCAGCTGAAAATTTCCAAGATTCAATACGAATCAACGAATCGGCGAATAGATTCGCTCATCTCTGATGGCAACCCATTCCATGAAGCTTTAGAAGAGCAATTATTGAGATAACCTGACTTGCATGGGTAGGCTGGAACTTGTTAAAGTTGATTCAATTAATAATCAGGCACTTCACAACATTGTTACTGTTCTGAAGCTTTTTTGGTCTGTTGCATGATTGTTGGATGGTTGTCACTCTTGGATGTTTTTATTTTGACTGAGGAAGGGTGGAAATATGAGTGACGCTTTGGAAAGGTAACATCGTGTGATGGTTGTTTTCAGAATGGCTAAAGTATTTAATCTGTTAATGTTTTTTTATAAGTCACTGCCATAGTTTGGATTTTGACATATAATGTACCACCAATTGTAACCCCTATTTCTATGTGTTTTACCATATTTTCTGATTGTGTTGAGACTGTATGTAATAAGTGTGTGTATATTTAATGGGCAAACATTTACATGTATATAATTCTTCACTGGTTGATGATGGAAAGGTTTGATTAGATCACAACTCTGGCACCAAGGCAGGCAAATTACATGAGCACAGAGATACACAGTGCCAATGGGTGAAACTAGAGAGGTAGAAACTTGGTGTTAGGACTTTAAAGCATCATGAATATTTATGATCTGACCTGATCTATCATAGTATTCTGAAAAAGATTATTATAGGATTACTGTACTATTCACAGTAATGTCTACAAAGCATAATCTGTTAGTCCCTCAGTATGAGTTACACCACTTGTCAACTTGTCCGGTTTCCCTGTTACCTGAGCATGATTTTAATAATATAAAGCTGACAGTGCATTTGACATATTTTCATTTCTTCTTTTCCGCAGTATAAAACTTCTCTCACTATTTTAGCTGAATATGGTGTTCATGGTTATGGATTGCTAACTTGATCTACTGTGTATACCATACTTAACGTGACTACATAAAACATTATTATTAAATTAGTTGGTGAATGAGATAGGGAGATAATCATCAAACTGATAAACAAGCAGGGCACATCCAGGAACTGCACACACTGGCAGCAATAGATAGGGACAGGGGGAGCAGTACAAACATACCTTTTATGGACCTTTTATCATCAGGAGCAGTGTGAATATGAATTTTTATTGTGACAGATTCTGCTAAAGTGCACTGGAGATAGAGCTTCACTGTGAGGTGCACTATGCTCTCTGCATCTTCCTTTCTGCTCTGAATGACAGCTATAGTGCTTTCCTGCACATTTGAGCTCTGCCTCCAGTGTACTTAAAGAGGTATTCCCATCTCATTTTTTATTGCATATCCCATATGGGACCTGCATCTACAGTATCTTGAAAACAGGACCTTGTTTGCCAGCTGCAGTGTATGGAAAGGTGGCTGTGTATTCTTGTCTCTCTCCATAACCTTCCATTAGAATTCAGAGAACTGCCAAGTGCAGTTGCTTGGACATGCCATCAAAGTCTGAAATGGGAATACCCCTTTAAAGAGAAGAGTCTGGCATAATAAAAAGTTCAAATTCATACTACTAATGAAAAAAGCATTTACAAAAGTTGTCTTTCTACTGCTCTCTTTAACCCCTAACGAGTATAGTCGAAACTGCTTACTAATTCCCTTTAATAAATTAAAAATCTGTATACAGATAAATGACAAGCATAAGGTTTCTCTATCATACCATGCTCAATGTGTATTGTCCTGTGCTGGACACCCCATATTGTAGGTCTTTGATGCTCTTGTCTTTTAATATTTGTTACGCATTTACCTTGCTGGTGTTGCATTTGCTACTTCTACATAGCAAATGTGGTGCCAACGTTCATAAAGGGGTCAAACAGTGAGTCTGGAAACTATGTTACTATGTAAGTTGAACCTTTATTGTTTGTAAATTGTTTGAAGGCTTTTTTTTAAAGATGCTATCCTGGATAGGCCAGATTAAAGGTTCTAGGAGTATAGAGCAATTCAGTCATTGGGGCCCCCAAATTAACACACATACTGAGGGCATTTAGTAAGACTTGAATACAGTGTACTGCTACAGATGGATTTGTATAGCTTGGAGGCTTGGGAAGAGAAGTGGCAGATGAGGTTTAACACTGATAAATGTAGAGTTATGCACATAGGAAGGAATAATGCAATGCAAGTCACCAGTACATACTAAATGGTAAAACACTGGGAACACTGACAAGAAAAAGGACTTAGGAATTTTAGTGGACGTCAAACTAAGCTGCAGAAACCAGTGTCAGGCAGCTGCTACCAAGGCCAATAAGCTAATGTATTGTATCAAAAGGGGCATAGATGCCTGTGATGAGTATATCGTCCTGTCACTTTGCAAATCACTAGTCTGACCACACATGGAGTACGGTGTACAGTTCTGGGCTCCTGTGAACAAGACAGACATAGCAGAACTGGAGAGGGTTCAAGGGAGGGCAACCTAAGTAATAACTGGAATGGGTTATAAAGATTATCAAAATTAGGGTTATTCACTTTAGAAAAAAGACGACTGAGGGGAGATCTAATAACTACTGTATGTATAAATATATCAGGGGTCAGTACAGAGATCTCTCCCATCATCTATTTATCCCCAGGACTGTGACGAGGGGACATCCTCTGCATCTGGAGGAAAGAATGTTTGTACACAAACATTGAAGAGTATTCTTTATGGTAAGAGCAATAAGACTGTGGAACTCTCTGCCTGAGAAGGTGGTGATGGTAAATTCACTAAAAGAGTTCAAGAGGAGCCTGGATGTATTAATATTACAGGTTATAGTTACTAGAATTCTGGAGAAAGAACTTAAATCCAGGGAACTATTCTGCTTGGATTTGGGAATACATTTTCCCCTTAAAATGAGGAAAATTGGAATCATCTGTACTTCATGTTTTTTTTTACCATCCTCTGGACCAACTTTGCAGGATGATAGACTGAACTGGATGGACATATGTAATTTTTCAGCCTTACTATGTTACTGCGTCTATTTGTACTTTTATCTTCCTTGCTGGTGTTGCGTTTGCTGCTTCTACTACATCTATTTATATTAACATTGGTGTTCTTTTCAGAATCTAGTATTTACTGGATATTTTCTAGCTTTTTCTATTTATTTTATTACCGTTGGTGTACTTCTCCAGTTTCTGTTGCAATTGGAGGATTTTAGTTTGCCTTTATACCATAACTTTTGTGAAGTTCTCTACCAAATGAGCAACTATATCATGGGTTGCCACTATGTTTTGGTTGTCTTTTTTCTGTATACAGATTTTTAGCTTAAAGGGATTGTCCCATGAAAAATATTCTACAGTTTTCAAACCAGCATCTGCATCTGAATACTTTTGTAATTGCATGTAAATAAAAATGTTGTGTAGCCACTGAGTTATTCAATAAAATGTATCTGTATAGCACCACCTGCTGTTTGTTTTTGACTTATTTCTTTGACCTGCTCACTGAGAAGGCCACACATGCTCAGTTTCATCCTTTAACTGCCTCCTGAGTTGTGATAGGGAGAGCTGAGACACGCCCCTTAGCTGCAGCAGACAAGATGCTCCCCTTGAGCTACCAGTTTGATATACATCTAGTAGAGCAGGGGGGCACATGCAGCCCTTTATACCATTCTGTGCGGCCCCCAACCATCTGGTAACAGACATGTATGTCCATGTCTTGTGGCTGCTCACATGCATTTTCATGTATTTCTCCTATTAGATAGGACTCCTGGAACTGTAACTAGACATTAATTGTTTATACTGTGTGTTCAATGTGCCATAAATACAGTATTTCAGTTGTTAATAGCCTTTTAAATTTTATTGTCGGCCCTTGACGTTGGTTCGGTCGGACAATGTGGCCCCCACCCAGAAAACGTTGTGCACCCCTGTAGTAGAGCAATGAATGGGGTGGGGTACAAGGCTGGTTCTAGCTTTATTAGAAAGAGGTTCTCATGTACTCTCTGATGTCTGATTTTCATTTTTTACATTAATCAAGGATAACCCCTTTAAAGTGGACCTGTACTTAAATAAAAAAAAAAAAAAAATGTCATAGCGACATATCAAAGGTTTTAATTGGTGGTCCAAGTGCTGCGACCCACATCACCCCACAGACATTCTATTTAGCCCGTCTTCAGAAGCCAGGAGAGGGATAGTGCAATATACTTTTTTCTCCTCATTGTAGTGATCAGAGGAGGTCCCCGGATCCCCACCGATCAAAACATTTGATATGTCATATCAAAAGTTGTTTTAATGTAAAGGGGTGCTTTAAATACCGTAGGTGTCACGTACCGTGTGGTTATCGTGACACATGTTCAATGTTGCTCATGTTTGTGCCCTGGTATTCCGGATTTGGTTGTATGCTGGTTGCCAGGGGCAACGTGTAAATTGGTGGTGTCTCGGTTGTTCTCCGTGACACGGCTTCCATGTTGCTCATGTTTGTGTCCTGGCATTCTGGCTGCGGTAGTAGGCCGTGGTTGCCAGGGGCAACGTGTAGTTTTGGTTGCTGGTATGTTCCCTTATTGCATACTTCCCTCCTTCCCTGTCTGCTTCTCATGGGGTTAACATATTGACCTGGGTGTGGTCACTAGGTGCTTTTATTCTGTTGTTGCTAGCCTGGTGGGTTAGTTGTGCTCCAGCATCCGTTGGTGCTGGAGCTATGCACCTTTCCTGGGATTCCTTCTGCCCAGTCCTTGTGGCCACTTAATATGTCATCGAGGTCTTATCGAGGTCTTCCCATCCCCTTCCCTTATCCTGGTTATGTGGTGTGTGGTTTATGTACGGGTGTGTGTTTGGTCTGTGACTGCCATGTGTCTTCTGACATGGAGTCCAGACATTTCCTGTATGTATGTGCCTTCGGTGAGAGGGCTCCAGGGTTCCCCGGAGGGGGAACAGCGATACTGTGAGTTGTTGCCGGTGAGCTGGTTCCTGGGTTTGTTGTGTGTACTGAGTCCTGTTAGGTGTTCGGGTTCCAGTACATGTGCCTGGGCTCAGTCTTTGGTGTATGGACTGCTGGTGCTTCTATCAGCAGGTAAGTTGCCAGGTGCACCGGGACCTTCCTGGAGGTGCAGCCAGTGAGTTCTGGATAAGTGCATCCCTACCATCTGGGGCTCTGTGAAGAACGGGGCTCACTGGGTTTCTGCCCTCTGGATTTGGTTCCTGGTGTTTCCGGTGCACTTGGTTCAGTGGTTTTCCTTGCCACTGGCTTCTTACCTGCTAATCGGTCTTCATCTCACTGTAGTGTATTGGTGTATGCTCGGTGTGGAGTTTCCCCTCCCACACCGTAGCGTGACAGTAGGTGTCCTTATAAAAAAAACTTTTACATTTTGAAGTGGTTTAAAACTTATTGTATTGTTAGTTGTGGGATTTGCACCAATTTTGTTTTTTAAGTGTGCAAACCCTCTTTGTTGGCTATCTCTCCTTATGTGGAGATAAGGCTTGGCTTTATATACATTTGTTTTCCACTGAAGAAAAATCAAGTTTCTCTGTTATGTCACCAGCAAACAGCAGCTAATATACAGTGTGAGGAGCACAACTCTTACCTTACGGTCTCCTTGTAGACAGTCAATGTCACAGGTAGCATGTTATAGAGCAGTAGAGTAGATTGATATACAAATAGTGTTGTGGGAAAAGATTTCACATTTTATTGATCTACAGGGCCTTGAAAAGTATTCATACCCCTTTGAACTTTTCCACATTTGTTTACACTACGCCCACAAATGTAAATGATTGTATTGGGATTTTATGTAATAGACCAACACAAAGTAACACGTATGTGTAAAGTGAAAAGAAAATGATGCATGTTTTTCATATTTTTTAATAAATACAAATCTGAAAAGTGTGAGGTGCATTTGTATTCAACCCCCTATACTCTGATACCAGGTAGAGGCTGCAAAAGACTTGAGACTGGGGAGGAGGTTCATCTTCCAGCAGCACAATGACCCTAAACATACAGCCAGAGCTTCAATGGAATGGTGTAGATCAAAGCATCCAGACCTAAATCTCACTGAGAATCTGTGGCAAGACTTGCTATTCACAGACGTTTACCATCCAATCTGACTGAGCTTGAGCTATTTTGTAAAGAAGAATGGGCAAAAACTTCCGCTTCAAAATTTCCAAAACTGCTAGAGACATGCCCCAAAACACTTGTAGCTGTAATTGCAAGAAAAGGTGGTCCTACAAAGTATTGACTCAGGGGGGCTGAATGCATATGCACAACACATTTTTCAGATTATTTATTAAAAAGCTTGAAAACCATGTATAATTTTTAGTGATGAGTGAAGTGAGCTTTGGATGCTACATCCGAAGTCACTTCGTTCAAAAATTGGATTAATACTGTACAGAAATCCATCTCCTTCCAGTAGTAGAATGTATGGGCTCTAGTGATGAGCGAGCACGCTAATTAATTAGGGATGGCATTCATCTTACCTACTGGCATTACACTGATTGGCTGGCCGGGAACGCGTCATAGGGTGCTATATAGCACCCAGTGACGCCTTCCCAGCCAGTCTTAGTCAGGGAGAGCTGCCGCAAGGAGGGACAGATAGTGTAGGGACAGAAATGGCTAGGCAGGGAAAGAATTTATTTAAAAATAAAATAAAAACCCTTTTAAGGGTTGGGGCTGTTTATTGTTTTATTAGGAGGACTTGTGTAAACCAGGCACCCCCTGCTCTTCCGAGCGTGGAGCGCCTGGTTTAGTCCCATTGACTAACATTATGCTCGGGTGCTCGGCCGAGCACTCGAGCATCCCCTAGTGCTCGGCCAGAGCACCCGGGCATACGAGCACAGAGGTGCTCGCTCAACACTAATGGGCTCCAATGAGCCGAAGTTAGTTATTTGCAAAGTCATGCCCGGCTTTGTTGAATAACTTTGGTAAGTGATTTTTAATGTGGAAAACCATTTTAAAACTTGAAACCGAACTCAGCTTCGGTTGTGACTGTTACCTCGTAACTGAAGCCGAGTTTGGATGTATCATCCAAAGCTCGCTTCCCTCATAACTACTTTGTGTTGGTCTATCACATAAAATCTCCAAAAAATACATTTAAGTTTCAGGGTGTAACATGAAAAATGTGGAAAAGTTCAAGGGGTATGAATACTTTTTCAAGGCATTGTAAATCCCTGCTCTTTCTTTACTTAGAAGTACAGGAAAAGGTAATGCATAAAATTACACAAAATCTCAGCGATGACTGGCATTCCTGTAGAATTTAGCCTTAAAGCATTCTCCTAGTATTTATCCTGTTTATTCAAGAGAGATTACGAACACACCATGTGGAATGTATTTAAGCAAAGTGTACCATAGTCCTAATTATTTAAATCTCTTTATTTAAATCCCTTTGATGTACCTTGATGGTTTATGCATTTCAGATATATTTACCACCTGGAAGCAGACTTTACAATATATTTCTTAGTATTACTAGTATAATGTAGTTTGGGAAGGGGTCTGATTGCTTAAAGTGATCAAAGCCTGAACCTGCAGTTATATGTGAACCACTTGTTACTTCTTTACCTTCAATATGGGCAATGTTGAATTCAGATACCTGCAATGTCATGTAAACAATGATGGGAAGGCTGTGCTCACACAGAGCGTGGCCTTCTCTTCAACCAGCTGATCTGCGGGGAGGCCAGGTGTGGGACCCCCACCGATCTGATATCTGGAAAACCCCTTTAAGTGCTCTAGTGCTTCAAGTTCAGTGTACGAGCAGCTCCACAGTCCCTTCCCTCTGCTGGTCAACATGGATAATACTATAGCAATCACCCATAGTAGAGTGGAGGGGCTATGGAGCTGCTCATACATTGACTTGAAGCACAGCAGCCTGTTTGTCTGCCTCTAATGAACTTCTGGAGCACTCGTGACAGCGGCTGCCATGGTATTGAAAGTTCAATTATACAGTGTCATGAAAGTGACTTGTGACCCCAAAAGACACTGAGCAATAGGACCTGGCCACAGTGAAGCACTCAATTTCCATAAAATGGACAGTTGACACATATTAGTTATACAGTAACAGGTTGTATGATTCCACAATGTCTTCCTCGCAGTCTCGGAGTAATATCCTCAACTATCGGCACATAGATGCAGATAATGCTAAAGGGATTCCAATTTCTAGTATTGCAGGCAAATCCAGAAGGCAGAGCACCATAGCTTGCTCTGAAAACCCCATTGACTAACGTCTCCCAAGTCACAAAGCTATACAGACACACACCCTCCACTGTCTGAGTTATCAGCTGGCATGGGGTGGTGGCTTTTACAACCCAGGTAGAGAAGAATGCTTTGAAGAGTTGCCAAAACACTGAGACACCTGTACAAGTGTAGAGATCCTAAACCTAACCACTTCCAGAGGGTTAGAGGTCATCAGCTTACCTTATTTCTGGTAACATGCTGATGTGATGCTATCATTAATACAACACTTCATATCTATACAACAAACACTAACCTAGTAAAGGGAGCACATTAATCAGCTATATACAAAGTTACAGGAACATGACACAGCCAACTGTGACATACAGGACTCCTTCGATTAAAAGCAAGGATAGAGGTATATATTACCTCTAGAGATGAGCGAGCACTAAAATGCTCGGGTGCTCGTTATTCGAGTCGAACTTTTCCCGATGCTCGGGTGCTCGTTTCGAGTAACGAACCCCATTGAAGTCAATGGGAGACTCGAGCATTTTTGCAGGGGACCAAGGCTCTGCCTAGGGAAGGCTGGGTGAAAACCTGGAAACATCAGAAAATGATGGAAACACCACGGAAATGGACAGGAAACAGCAGGGGCAGCATGCATGGATGCCTCTGAGGCTGCCCAATCCCACCATTACCCCAAATTCTCGGGCAACAGCCTGGTGGTTACCCTCATGGCAATTGTGCTAACCCAGACCAAGAAAGGCGAGGCACATGCCCATCACATGTTAGGGAAGCACCCAACTAGGTGCAACAAAGGTCCATCACCACCTGCAGGTGACACCACTGCTCATGCTGGCACTGCTGTGCTATCCCCCGCCCCACGACGCAGGCATAAGCCTGACACATCATGGTGACAGCGTAGTGACACCAACAAGTGACCAAGTTAGATTGAGGTAGCAGTCAAATGTCTGTAGGCGAGCCTCCCAAAAATTTGTTTTGGAGTGTCCGAAGTTGACCCTCCTAAAAAAATTGTTTAGGAGTGTCTGTAGTTGACCCTTCTGTAAAACATTTTTTTTTGTTTTCCCTGTTATTAGTTAATGTATAACCCATTGCTGGCATGGTGGGAATATATAGGTTTTGCGTCACAGACGGTCCACTGCACCACTACATTTTCTTCATCATTGCCAATTACTTTTTCACCAACTGTTGTCTGGCAATGATAAAAGGGAAGGTGAATCCACTGCGGAAGAAAAGTGTCATCCTCCTACAATTCTACACTTGCTCTCAATTGAAAAGGGGATGTTCTTGCCGTGGCCTTCCTCATAGTGGCGCTTCTGCAGACGACAGAGGTGGTGTACCTACTGACAGCCGAACACGATGGCAGACCGGGAGATACTCCCTCATGTAAAATTGTTTTGGAGTGTCTGCGGTTGACCCTCCTGTAAAATATTTTTTTGGTTTTCCCTGTTATTAGTTAATGTACAACCCATGGCTGGCATGGTGGGAATATATAGGGAAGCACCCAACTAGGTGCAACGAAGGTCCATCACCCATGCCCATGCTGGCACTGCTCTCCAATCCCCAGCCACACGATGCAGGCATAAGCCTTACACAGCATGGCGGTGACACCAACAAGTGACCAAGTTAGATGAGGTAGCAGGTGAGCCACCCAAAAATTTAGCCTGACGCAGCATGGCGGTGACAACAGAGTGACCGAGTTAGACTGAGGTAGCAGGAGATGAAGCACAGATGGTAATTCGAAGGTGGAGGAGGAGGGGTTGGAGAAAGTGGCATAGTAATTCTGAGAAACCGTGAACGAGGTAGGCCCCGCAATCCTCCAAGTGGGCAGTACATGAGCGGCCCCAGGGTCAGACTCGGTCAGAGTATGTGAAATGCTCAGGGTGGCCGAACGCAGGGCTCGACGGCGGACCCGTTTCGGGTTATCGATTGTCGAAATGTTGGCTTACATCAAGTTTAGTATCTGTTCTTATCAGTTCCTGTGGCTGTTGGTGGTAAAGTGGTGAGCATAGCTGCTTCCCAAGCAGTTGACCCGGGTTCGATTCCCGTCTATTGCACCGCGGGAGGCAATTAAAAGAAGAACCAAAAAAAAATCTGTACAATATCTAATACGTCCCCTACCCGGGTAAATTGTTTGGAGAGAGGGCCTGTAGCTGGGGGGAAGGAGGTTGAGTTGGAAGAGCCAGAGGAGTGCCCCCTTGGCTAGCGTGTGTGGTGGTGACAACAGCCGGATGGAGTTCGAATGACGACGCAGGACCACAACTTAAATTTAGCATCAACCGGTACAGTTGTCAACTATGGGATTGATTATGTGTTCTATGTATTCTTCTCAGTTTAATACTGTATATGGCACCTATCTGGAAAAATAGTTTGGAGAGAGAGAAAGAGAGGAAAAAGACGTATTTTTAAAAGTGACGTTCAGTATAGATCAGTTAAAGAGAAAGGATTTTATGAAATGGATTTGTATCACTGAGAGCAAAAGAACCTATTTTATTAAGTGACGTGCAGTATAGATCACTTGGAGATAAAAAGGGGAATGTGCAGACTTGGGCTGCTATAGTGCAAACCACTATGGTGGTGACAACAGAGTGAGCGAGTGACACTGCGGGAGCAGACGAACCACATAAACATTTTTTGTGGCCCTGTATGGCGGCGGTGACAACAGAGTGACTGAGTTAGTATGCGGTAGCTGGTGAAGCACCCAAAAATTTAGCCTGACACAGCATGGCGGTCACACCAACAATGACTTTGTCCGACTGAGAATGCAGTGAAATGGCTTTTGTTGAGCCTCCAAAATTTTTTTTCTTTTTGGAGTACATAAAGTCTACCGTCAGCAAAAAATTTTTTTTTTAAATGTCGGTACTTGCGCATCCTGAAAAATTGTGTCTGTCTGTAGTTGACACTGCGGAAAAATTGTTTGGAGAGAGGGCCTGTAGGTGGACCTCCGGAAAAATTGTTTGGAGAGAGGGCCTGTAGGTGGCCCTCCAGAAAAATTGTTTGGAGAGAGGGTCTGTAGGTGGACCTCCGGAAAAATTGTTTGGAGAGAGGGCCTGTAGGTGGACCTCCGGAAAAATTGTTTGGAGAGAGGGCCTGTAGGTGGTCCTCCGGAAAAATTGTTTGGAGAGAGGGCCTGTAGGTGGACCTCCGGAAAAATTGTTTGGAGAGAGGGCCTGTAGGTGGCCCTCCGGAAAAATTGTTTGGAGAGAGGGCCTGTAGGTGGCCCTCTGGAAATATTGTTTGGAGAGAGGGCCTGTAGTTGGACCTCCGGAAAAATAGTTTGGAGAGAGGGCCTGTAGGTGGACCTCCGGAAAAATTGTTTGAAGAGAGGGCCTGTAGGGGGCCCTCCTGAAAAATTGTGGTAAAAGAGTGCCAGTTGGACCTCTAAAAAATGGTGTTTTTTTGGTCAGCGTTAGGCAAAGACGACAAGGAGGAGGAGTAGGAGGAGTAGAGAAGAGGAATCGGATACATAAGTAATGTAAATCTTTAGCTGCTTTCCCCCGGAGGAGATTTAAATTCCGGTGAAATCCAGGCTTTGTTCATTTTAATAAGCGTCAGCCTGTCAGCGCTGTCAGTTGACAGGCGTGTACGCTTATCGGTGATGACGCCACCAGCTGCACTAAATACCCGCTCTGACAGCACGCTAGCGGCAGGGCAGGCCAGCACCTCCAAGGCGTACAGCGCCAGTTCAGGCCACGTGTCCAGCTTTGAAACCCAGTAGTTGTATAGAGCAGAGTGATCGGTCCAGACGTTGGTATGGTCAGCTAGGTACTCCCTCACCATCTTTCTGTACAGCTCCCCCCTACTCTGCCTAGACTGGGGACAGGTGACAGTGTCTTGCTGGGGTGACATAAAACTGGCAAAGGCCTTGGAGAGTGTTCCCCTGCCAGTGTTGGACAAGCTGCCTGCTCTCCTCCTCTCCCCCGTTACTTGGCCCACAGAACCATGCCCTCTGCCGCTAGCGGCGTCAGATGGGAAAGATTGTTTCAGCTTGTGCACCAGGGCCTGTTGATATCTATTCACTCTCATACTTCTTTCCTCTGCAGGGATGAGAGTGGAAAGGTTCTGCTTGTACCTTGTCCAGGAGAGTGAACACCCAGTAATCGGTGTTTGAAAAAAATGCTTCTAACACGAGGGTCACGGGATAGGCAGCCTAACATGAAGTCTGCCATGTGCGCCAGAGTCCCAACACGCAAGAATTCCCTCTCCTCACTGGCCTGACTCTCCATTTCCTCCTCCTCTTCAGCCCATACACGCTCAAGAGTTAAGAAGGACTGAGCACTGGTACCCTCTTCTGTCTCGCCAACATTCTCCTCCTCTTCCTCCTCATCCTCATCCCCCTCCTCCGATACGCGCTGAGAAACAGACCGGAGGGTGCTCTGGC
>ONZH01018395.1:0-19559 GCA_900303285.1 Rhinella marina
GAGGAAAGAAGGTTTGTACATAAACATAGAAGAGGATTCTTTACGGTAAGAGCAGTGAGACTATGGAACTCTCTGCCTGAGGAGGTGGTGATGGTAAGTTCACTAAGAGAGTTCAAGAAGGGCCTGGATGTATTTCTGGAGGGTAATAATATTACAGGTTATAGTTACTAGAGAGGGGTCGTTGATCCAGGGAGTTATTCTGATTGCCTGACTGGAGTCGGGAAGGAATTTTTCCCCCTAAAGTGAGGAAAATTGGCTTCTACCTCACAGGGTTTTTTGCCTTCCCCTGGATCAACTTGTAGGAAAAACAGGCTGAACTGGATGGACAGATGTCTTTTTTCGGCCTTACAAACTATGTTACTATGTTACTATGAGTGTAGTTGTGCACTATGTGTCGCGCGACTTACTGTCACGCGACACATGTCGTCGTGTAGCCCTAGCCAAACAAGTGAAGGTATTCTCAGATACGTGCCCCTTCCCAGTAATTTGCCTTAGGCTACATTCACATATGTGGCATTGATCTGGCAGGCTGTTCCACGGTATTTGTCCTGCCAATTCCCGGCGTTCTTGCGGATAGCGGTCGGATCAGCACCGTCCCCCATTATTGTTAATGGTGCTGGCCGTTCTCCATTTTGTGTCAGGCAAATGCCGGATCCGGACAGATCCGGTGGGCTGTTCCCAGCCATAACAGCCCGCCGGATCTCTAGCACTAGTGTGAAAGTACCCTTATATGCCCCTTCATAGTTAGCGCTTCCTCCTCCTACACACAGACTCAAAGATGTGCTCATGCTGCAGCTAATGTGTCTGGAGTGGGTGATTTAAAATATATTCCCACGATAACGATATTAAGAAATTTATCACAATAAATACCCATTTAGAAGAAAAAAAACAGTTGGGGCCACAAGGAGGAGACATTATACTGTATGGGGGCAGTCACAAGGAGACATTATACTGTATGGGGGCCACAAGGAGACATTATATTGGACGTTGGGGAAGGTGAAGGGACTGCTCCCTGCTTACCGTCATCTGTCTCTGCTTCCTGTGGATGCAAAGACAGCTGACCACGGGACATAGCCACCCGTTCCCGGACACAGCCGCTAAAATCCTGACTGTCCGGCCGAATTCGGAACGGTTGGGACTGGAGTTATGGTATACTAGTGCATTGTATGTGCTGTATTTATATTTGTTATGTTTGTACCTGCAGAATGTGACACACAGACATCTTTTATTCATTCATTCAACCCCCCACCCCTCCCAACAAATGCTCCCTCCATCAAATATGCACCCCAGATATTCTATGTTCCCTTCACTCCCCATCATATCGCCCTCCTCTCATCCATAATATCTTCATAGTAGTATACAGTGTTAGTATTAAAACGGTCATCATAACAATTGTGTATGGATTTATGTTGCAGAGCAAAGTCAGCGACGTCGACAGCAGGGACGTGCCCGGACGGCCCCTGAAGGACCTTCTAGAAAGTGTAAACATATTTAATTTATTTTTAATCCAGGCTATGTGGGAGTGCAGCAGCAGTGATATAAGAGCACTAGTGGTTAGGAATCCTGAAACTATTCAGATGTATCAACATCAGAAGTTACAACTGTATGTTGAATGTAATGCCATTATTTAAATTTTGACAGCTGCTGCACCAGAGAGGAGCTCCTCTGCCCCCTCCTCCACCCCACCCTGAGAGGACCCCACCTGGCCCTCATACACCCCCAGCCCAGCTACCAGAGGCAGAAGGTAGGTAAAATAAAAAGTGTAATGGGTGGACCTTCTGTCTTCAAAATACAAGCTAATTTTATGTTTTATCTTTTATAGCTCCAACCGTCAGGGGGGATATCGATTTTTCTCCAGGCCCATGGGAAGACAACCCAGTATGGGTGTCCCGTAAGTACAAACCCCTAATTCACAGAAGTGTAATATTTTCAAGCACTAGGATCATGCCACCCAACATGTTATTGATAACTAGACTGTGTACACATTATGTTCTCCAAGTGGTTAGTGAAGCCGACATATCACAATAATTTTAAAATCAAGGTAGTGAAAGAAGTAGAAACTTGTGTTACCCCAAAAATATTTAACAAAAATGTGAATCATATTATGCAGCGCTCAGACGCCATTTGCAGCGGGGCGACCCTTCCCCTCCAGGGCCCTCTAAGGAGATGTCTCTCTTGTCCCCAGTGTAGGAGTGCCAAGGGTATTTTAGGCCTACAGTGTCTCTGGGGTATGTGTCACGGTGCTCCTAACTTGATGGACAAATAGGCCCCAGGCGGTGGCTCTAGCTGCAAAAATGATAGGTGGAATAATTGAGGGTCGTCGAGTGAAATGAAGTCCAGACCATCACTGGGGTGTTACAATTATAGTACATTCGCAATCTCTTTCTAACAAAGCGTGAAACAGCCCTGCACCTCACATAGATCCAGAGATCTGCCCCCAATTACTGCTACATCAAGCTGGTTACTCAAGGGTAGTGTGACTAGTGTCTATTCTGCTGCATGTCAGGACTCATGTCCACCTCTCCCTATCACAGCTCAGGACAGGAGGCAGTTGAAGATTTAAACTGAGCATGTGCTGCCTTCTCAGTCAGCAGTTCAAAGAAAATTTAGAAAAAAAAAAATGGCTCATTATTTAAAAATATATTTCACTGAATAACTGAGTCAGTTCTAGTAGATATACAAAATATTTCATGACATGGAACTAGTATTCAGATCCAGGTGCTGCTTTGAAAGTTTAGAATATTTTTCGTGGGACAACCCCTTTAACTTGATATTACATACTAATTATATTCCTGTTTCCACTCCTACAGACATACTATCTGACTTCGAGATCGAGGCCACCATACGACGATTTGGCGTGAAGCTCCACTCTGCCACCCGCCTCCTACGCAGCCTCCAGCTGGACCACCTGGAGCTGCAGCAAATGATGGCACGTCGGCATCCGCTTTAATTTTTATTTTATTTATTTTTTGTAATTTTTCTGTTTTTAAAAAGTTATTTTATTATTATCATCATTATTATTATTAATATAAAATAGGTATATAACCTGTGGTTTGATGTTTTTGTACACCTTTAACCCCTTCCTGACATACTGTGAAGAAACATTGTTAGGAAACATATATGTACGTAACGCACAAGTGCTGCCAAAAATGACACGGAACAGGCACTCCAATACAAGGGGTATAAAGAAGGGCCTCATTCACATTGAGGAACAATTGTTCTTGTTGTGGGACTCATACACTCATAAAGCCTATGCACAAAGTGACAAGTCTGCCAAAAATTACAAGGAACAGGGACTCCGATACACCTTTAATTACACATAAAGGAGGGCATCAGACACACCCGTGAAAAATTAAGATTGATGGCCTGCTGGTGAACAGACCCATGAAAACATTATTTTTGAGGGACTGGTGGTGAACAGACCCATGAAAAAATTATTTTTGAGGGACTGGTGGTGAACAGACCCTTGAAAACATTAATTATGGGGGTAACGTTAACTAACAACAGCTACAAGCGTAGAAAACGGAGGAGGAGGTAGACAACAGTGTTTGCTTTTGAAATAGGGTTTTGTAGACTTCGGGTTCGCACAGCCCATGACATGACACTAGACATTTGGCTGTAAAATTATGGCCCGGCTGACAGCAACAGTGGTAAGACAGCACTCAGACTATTCTGCCCTGCAAGGCCTGATCTAATCACCAGCATCAGCAAGAGGAGTATGAAATTCGGATGTAATCCAGCCTTTATTCATTTTTTATAAAGGTATTTTTTTTTAACACTGCCTGGTGACAGATTTGTCCTTTTGGGTGTCACCCCACCCCACCCCCACCCCCCAGCAGCACTAAAAACCCTCTCTGACATGACACTTGAGGCTGGGCAGGAAAGAAGCCCTAGTGCATAGTGGGACAGTTCCGGCCACTGTTGTAATCTGCCTGCCCAGAAGTCCAGGAGGTCTGAGAAAAGGCTTTGTGAGCCAGACTGCAGGTAAGCCTGAACCTGCTCATTGAGGCGGGTGATCTGGGCCTGCTAACTTGGCTGTAGCTGTTGGGAGCCTGCAGAGAAAAATTCTTGCATCATACTCATTAGGCTTAACTGTCTGCTGCTGGTTGTGGCAGAAGGTGGATTACTCGGCCGGACCTCCTTCTCAGACAAGCTGGCAGCAGGCTGGGGCTGGCTGAAAGCTCTGACCAGGTTACTACATAGCTTCTCCTGCAATGAGACTAATTTCTCTTCCCTTTCCTGGGGAGGAAAACAATCCCCCATGTTGGATTGATACCGCGGGTCCAGAAGCATCGCCAGCCAGTATTCGTCAGTCTGCCTTACGTTTAGGATACGCCTGTCAGTGCATAAGCATGTGAGCATTCAACTCGCCATCCTGCCCAGCATGCCTGAGAGGCCACTTCTTTTCATCTCAGCCTCTCTCCGAGAAACTGCTGTGTCCCTGAAAGTGTCATCATCCTCATCCTCCACCTGTGTCTCCTCCTCCTCCTGGTCATCAACATCACCCTCATTAAAATCTTTCTCCTCTTCCCCCTCCTCTAACTGAAGATCCTCATCCTCATCCTCATCCTCCTGCTCCACAAGGGAACTTTGGCGTTGGGGCTCCCCTACAGTGACAGCATGGCGGCCGGTAGACAAATGACCAGGATTTCCTTCCCCCATTGCCCCCTGCTGCATGAGCGCGAGTGTCTTTTCCAGCACAAATATTATTGAAATTACGTAGTTCACACCGCAGGTGTCCTGGCTGACCAATTTGGTGGCTTCTTCTAAGGGCCTTAGAACAGTGCAGGCATCTCGGACCAGCCTCCACTGACGGAAATCAAAGCCGCACCTGCTCCCTATGCTGGAAGATTCTGGCTGCTGCTGGACAAAATCGTCCACTGCTCTACGCTGCTCTAGGAGTCGCTGCAACATATGAAGAGTGGAATTCCACCGGGTCGCCACATCACCTATTAAGCGGTGTGGCGGAAGACCGTTTTGACGCTGCAGTTCCAGCAGAGCGTGCCGAGATACATATGAATGGCTAAAATAAGTGCAAAGCTTCCGTGACTTTGCCAGCACTGAGCGCAGGCCAGTGAATGTTTTTAGAAATCTTTGCACCACTAGATTTAGCACATGTGCCATACAGGGAGCATGCGAGATTTGACCCAGGTTCAGCGCTGCCACTATATTTGTCCCATTGTCACTCACTACCTTGCCCACTTCCAGCTGACGTGGAGTCAGCCAGTGTGCTATTTGCTGCTTCATGTAATGCAGCAAGCGCTGGCCTGTGTGGCTGCTACTGCCAAGACAAACTAAGTCTAACACTGCATGGCAGCGTTTCACCTGACACATGTGATATGAAGGTGCGCGGGTAACTCGCTGCCCTGGCGCTCCAGCAGGCGGACTGCCCGTGGAGGTGGAAGCGGATAGTTGTTGGGTGCTCTGCTGCAATCCTGGCTGGAAAGCACGTGGAGGTGCCAACAGCAATTGACCGGGTTGCTGGGGTGTTCCTGCCTCGATGCCACTAAATACATTCAGCCAGTGGGCAGTAAAGGACATGTATTGCCCCTGGCCATAAGCACTGCTCCAGGTGTCTACCGTGACGTGCACCGTGCTGCAGAGAGACAGCTGCAGGGAGCGCCCAATATTCTCTGCCACGTGGGAGTAAAGGGCGGGGATAGCTTTATTTGAAAAGTAATGCCGGCTAGGGACCTGCCAGCGTGACTGAGCGCAAGCCATTAGCTCCCTAAAAGCTGGGCAGTCAACCAGCTGGTACGGCAGAGACTGCACAGCCAGCAACTTTGTCAGGTGACCGTTCAGTTTACGCACTGTCGGATTTGGCGTAAAACTGCTTCCTGGCCACGCACTCGGCAATGGACGGCTGCCGAATGAGAGGAGGTGGAGACATGCACGCACTGGGCGACAATGAGGTGGATGTACTACTTACACCCCGGGATGCGGGCTGAGCTATGACCCTGGATGCGGCCTGCCTGACAGAAGGGACCCCCAGAGAAGTAACCAGCTCTTTACTATTATTGGGCTGCTCTAAATTGCCGGCATGACGCCGCTTCAAATGGTTCCACAGAGCAGTGGTCCCAACATTTGCGGCTTTCCCACGGCTCAATTTCTGCTTACAGAAATTACACGTGGCCATACTGCTATCCCCCGGCAGAGTGGTAAAATACTTCCACACACCCGACGTGCGCCCTCCACAGCTGGCCAAGCTTCTCGCACGCTTACTTCCTGGTGCCGGCCCCACTATATTTGGGGTCTCGCTATTTTCCAGGGAAGCACTAGCCCTGGG
The DNA here is from genome assembly GCA_900303285.1 of Rhinella marina. Classification (NCBI taxonomy): domain Eukaryota; kingdom Metazoa; phylum Chordata; class Amphibia; order Anura; family Bufonidae; genus Rhinella; species Rhinella marina. Next base: position 6,287 of record ONZH01018395.1, read on the forward strand.
CCTAACTCGCCTCTGCCCTCTGTTGCTGCCACTACTAGTACCACCCTCCTCCTCTGAGCTCAAATCCTCCTCCGCTTCACAGGTCCTCCGGCCTAACACATCAGATTCCTCATCAGACTCCACCACAACACATTTTTGCGAATTAGGCAGTTCCCCACCAACTGACAATTCTCGGCAATCCAAAATCTGACTGCCCTCTAAGAAATCCTCAGGGAGGCTGTCCTCTATAACCGCCGGATTATAAGTTGGGCTTCGGTGGCTTTTTTTCCTAGAAATTGCTGAGGAGCCACCACTAGGAGGGAACACTGAAGCCCGAGAGGTGGCAGAAAATGACGGGGTTTGCTTGAGTGGAATGGTGGAGCAGGACGAGTCTGACCCCTGGCTACATATGGACACTGTATCAGCAGATGACAGCAGATCATCCGGCTGAGACTGAGATGAGCGTGCCATCCACTCCACTACCTCATCTGCTTTCTCCTCCACTACAATGTTGCGCCTTGGTGGGTTAGCCCGGTGGAACAGCGGCCAAGTATTGGGAATATTACTAGCAGATGCTCCGGCTACAGGTCTTTTGGCACTGCTGGCGCCCTGTGCCACCTTTTCCTTTTTTTTAAAGCTCAAAGTCTGGCTGGAACTGGACCCCTTTTGCTTATCCATGCCAAAGATTTTTTAATTCACTCTGTGGCCCTGCAGCTGGTCTTTGTCCCTGTCTCTCCCTGTCTTTCCCTGTCTCTCTCTCCCTGCCTGATTATTTACTAGCCCTGACCTGGCCCTGCAGTATCCCTGATATATGTATGATAGATTCCCACTACAATTACACCCCAGTTAGAAGAACACAGTGTCTCTGAACTTCACAAATTCACAACAGTGCTTCTGCTCGCCTCAGCAGTTGCAGCAGAAATGAAGCGTCACTGGCTTACTGAGCCTGAGCCAATCAGAGCAAGCCCAGCCTACTAGGTCAGGTGACCGCTTTCTTCCCGGGCTTTTGCGCACAATAAACGAACGAACATTAAAAGATCGCTACTAAAATGAATTCGTACGCAACAGCGTATACAGTAACTAATTCGTACGCAATTGCGTATAATTTATAGGACAAACTACGTAGCGAATGCGTACAAAGCCGAAGCGAATCGACTAATATTCGGATATGCTTCGCAGCTGAAAAATCCCAAGATTCGATACGAATCTACGAAGCGGCGAATAGATTCGCTCATCTCTACCTGTTTCATAAGAAATATCTGAGATGATTAGATCCTTGTCTGCTTTATGGCTAAGGCTAGTTTCACACATTTGTCAAAGAAATCCACAGGCTGTTCTGACAGAGAACAGCCTTCTGGAGTTCTCCGGATTCTGCATAGCCAAAGTGCCAGGGCCCCATTGACTATAATGGGATGTGGTGGGGATCCGGCCTATATGTTTGGATTCATCCAGACAAAGACCGTTGTTTGCAGGAATTTCCGTCTGATCGAATCCCAGCTGATATGCCAGGGAGCAGCCATATCCCTGCCGTATCTCAAGGGGGTCCAGGGGACACAAGGTACAGTCTGGCTAAGCTGGATCCGGAGAACTCTGGCAGACTGTTCTCTACCTGAACAGCCTGCCAGATTTATTTGACAAGTGTGAAAGTAGCTTAATCTTTTAGGTTTATATGATTAATATAGTCAAGATATGTTATTTACTTTTGCCTCTATATTCCATATTGCGGTTTATTATAATAAACAATTCTCTTCAATTGAAAAAAGTGATTGCTGATTCTAACTTGACATGTAGAAGAACAGCTTTACATCTCATTTAACAGCAGGATATTCTACTTGGATAATAATCTACATGAATTTACTGATTCTACCAGAACCTAATTGCATCCGCTTCCATACAATGCAATGATATTACTCACCCTCAGAAGAAATCTATAGTATGTACCTAAGGAGGAAATATGAAATGTGTGAAAAGTGTGCAACTTTTTTTCAGTCCTTATTCAAGCAGTCCTTTGTTGCCCTCTAGTGGAATATTTGGTGAACAGAAAGTTGTCTTGCAATTGCTGCATAATCATATAATAACCTTTAAGCAAATATTTGTAGCAAAAAATAAGCATATACATTCTTTGATAATATAAATAACAGATTGACAGATGATTGTATGCTATTATGTGCAGCACCGTGGCTCACTGATTAGCACTGGGGTCCTAAGTTCAAATTCAAGCACGGACAGCATCTGCGTGGAGTTTGTATGTTCTCCCCATGCTCAGGTGCTGATGCTGCTGAGGAACATGTTGGCGCTATGTGAGTAAAATAGCATATTTTGGACACATAGGGTGTAAATAACTCTTTCTAATAATTTTTGCTGCTGGTGCAAACACTCAAATTGCATTTTAATAATTTTTTCAAGAGTGATGTAGATAAAATAGGGCAACTTCTACAGTACAACTAAATCATATAGTAGATACCGATCTCATCTTTATGATCAGTTTGACTTTAGCAGTGGTCTCCAAGATTAATGTGGAAATTTTATACATCTTTATGTATTTTATCAGGGTGCTGGTCACAAATAAACTGAACTTCATTAGGCTGCCTGTCACAGTGCGGTTCACTGTGACACTCGCTGCCGTGTAGGTTGGCTGCATACGCTCTTGCCTACTGGCTGCGTTTAATGTTCCTGCTAGTTGCATGGGTGGTACATGCTGGCCGTGGCCTTCTTAGTGTGTGATCTGTGTCCAGTGAATATTGTATCTTCCCTGTGTTTGTACGGTTAATTCTTCTCTGAGCTTGTGTTTTATTACCAGGTGGTGAGGTGCTTTTATCACCCTGCTATTTAGACCTGTGTGCCGTATGCCTGGTTGTTCAGTCTGTCTCTAGGAATGCTGAGTGCAAGGTGCTTGATCTCATGACCTATGTCTTTGTTACTCTACCCTGACATGTGTGGTCAGCCTGGTTATTCATATATTCAATATTTTTTTGTCTTGATCTGTCTGTGAATGCCATACTCCCTGTATTCCTGTTCCACATGGGTTCCTAGCATATTTACATGTCTATCTGTAGATATGTCTATCTATATGTATGTCTATCTGGTCTCGTGTCTGAACAGTGTTCTTTATTGTATGCTTAGCTTGCACCAATGTCTCAGTTTCCTTGCAGGTCAGCTGCCAAGTGTGCCAAGACCATCCCAGGTGATAGCAGTGGCACCACTGCGACGTAGACCAGATCCCTGTACAGGGGTTAAAGGGTGAAAACCAGGGGAGCCCTGGAATAACTTTGTTCCATAGTCAAACCGGTCACTTGGCACAGCACTTCTACCACTGATCAGTACAGTTCGCTCAGCTTTGAAACTTGTAGTCCTTCCTAGTTACGGTTCCTTCCTGGCCTAGTTTATTCAGATTGTTTGTGTCTGATATTTTTGTTTAACCCTTACACTCCTTATGATCCTTTCCTTCTGACCACTGCCACGTGCCCATAGAGCAGTTTACCACCACATATAGGGTATTTCTGTAAACTGCAGTATCAGAGTAATGTATATTGAGGTTTAGTTTGCTGTTAACCCTTGCTGTGTTGCAAGAAAAAAAATATTAACATGAATAATCTACCAAAAAAGTGAAATTTTGAAACCTCAATTTTCCTTAAATTCTTGTTGAACACCTCAAGAGTTTGTAACATCAGTTTTTTTTTATAATTTGAGGTGTGTAGTTTTTAAAATGGGGTCATTTATGGGTGGTTTCCATTAGGTAAGCCTCTAAAAATAAAAAATAAAAATAATTTTATAACTGAATTGGTGCTCAAAAAAATGGTTTGGGAAATTTTGTTGAAAATTTGAAAAATTGCTTCTAAACTTCTAAGCCCCCTAACTTCCTAAAAAAATAAAATTACATTTACAAAATGATGCCAACACAAAGTAGACATATGGGGATTGTTAAGTAATAAATATTTTATGAGGTATCACTTTCTGTTTTAAAAGCAGAGAAATTGAAATTTTGAAAATTGAGAATTTTTCAATATTTTTGGTAAATTTTGGATTTTTTCATAAATAAAGGTGAAATATATTGACTCAAATTTATGACTGTCATGAAGTACAACGTGTCACGAAAAAAACAATCTCAGAATGGCCTGGATAAGTAAAAGCATTCTAAAGTTATTACCACATAAATTGACACTTGCAAAAATCGGCCTGGGATTTAAGGTGAAAAGTGGCTCGGTACTGAAAGGGTTAATAAAAATTTGTTTTGGCTTTTTCTTGATCTTGTTTTTTGTTCTGTGTACACTTGTGATATGTTCAGGGTTTTTCTAGACCCCTGAACATGACACTGCCAGCACACATTTGAATTTTATTCAGGATTTTGACAAAGTTTCTGAAGCTCTAACCAGGAATAAAATAGATATGTAGAATTTTCTTCCTGTATACTTCCTGTATACTGAACAAAACCCAATGAAAAAGTAGCATATACAGACCACTGAGCGGAGCCAGGGTATTGCAATGGAGTGGCAAAGAGCAGGTATGATTTTTCCAACAGGTCTAAAACAATACAGGAGACAAACAAGAAATGCCCAAAAACTGGACAACCCCTTAAAGTCTATCTTGGTTTAAAGGGAACCTGTCATCACCGAAACACCCCCTGAACTAGAGTAAGTGTTGTATAGTGTAAGTGATGCTGAATCCGAATATGTTAGTTTTATCTTCATACTCGCTTCCATTCCGACTCTGTGCTCCCACAAACCTGCAGTAAAATGCACTCACTGGACTCTTCTTTGAGTCCTCTCCATTATGTGAGTGAGCACTGGAGTCCAGTGAGTGCATTTTACTGCTGGTTTGTCAGAGCACAGCATCAGAATGGAAGTGAGTATGAAGATAAAACTTACATATTCGGATTCAGCACCAGTTACACTATACAGCGCTTACTCTAGTTCAGGGGGTGTTTCGGAGATGACAGGTTCCCTTTAAGGGGTTGTTCAGAATTTTTATATTCATGGCCTATAATCAGAACAGCACATCAATATAAAAATTCTGAACAACCCTTTTAAATTTTTAAGCTCCACTGGTGATGGCTCCAGGAAGATAGAATTGACTCTATTAGCCTATTAGGTCAGTTTCACATGAGCATGTGCAGACCCCCACATGCTAGTGTGAAACTGCCCTAATAAATGTGATGGCTGCATTTTCCAGACTGAATATATATATGTGTAATCTGTGTGCGTGCATCTAGTTCAACTGCCACAACATTCATAGTGTAAGGATTGCTCTCTGTGCTTCGGGCGGCGATGACAGACTTCTAGAGATGAGCGAACGTGCTCGTAACGAGCACTGTACCGCTCGGCTCCCCTGCGCTCGCATGGGCGCAGGCAGCCGCTTCGATCGGGTGAGGAGGACGGAAGCGGCTGCCTGCGCTCATGCGAGCACAGGGGAGCCGAGCGGTACAGTGCTCGTTACGAGCACGTTCGCTCATCTCTACAGACTTCCCATCAAACAAGGAGTTTTCAAGCTCAAACGGTGCTTTATTTGTCACACAGCAGAACTTCCAAGTTTGGCGTCACTTGGCACGATGAACACAGTTCCAGTGTTACACCGCAAAAATAAACAAACCTTGTCTTTCTAGGCTCTCACTTACACACAGAACTTTCTTATCTCACCTATAGGTCGCTGTTCAGTTTGGGAAATCTGGCTTCACACAGTCATACGGTCCAGCAGCCTCCTGGCTGTGACCAACACGACACATTGGGGTCTCAGTCCACCAGTCCTCCTCACTGTGACCATGCTATACTTTAGGTGGATACAGTCCAATGGTCTTCCTGACCCTGACCATGTGATGCCCCTCTTCTCCAGGCTTCACCGGGCCCCCCAAACTCAGGCTTTATTCAGCCTTGTGGCCCCTCATCCCTCTTGGCTGGTACCACACAGGCTTCCTTATCAATTCCTAAAATGACACACACACACTGAAGAATGATTTGTCCCTCAGTGATTATGGCAGCTGGCCTCACCTCGAGGCAGGTGAATACCTGTAGTGAACTAAGGGTGTGGACTGAGAGACTCCCACTACCAACCTGTCTCCCAGTCCAAAGAAATCCAGCCCTACATTCATAGTAAATCTGTTATATTACTGATACAGTTACTGTACACTATGGACAACAGACAGTTGCCTGGGCCCTCCAAAGGAATGAGCAGTGGAAAAAATGTTTCTGTAGCCGACACAAGTAGCAGTAGAAGAAGGGGAGTGGTAGCAGCTGCAGCGACAGGCCAGAACTGCCTATCACAGTCATTCCTGCAACAGGTTGCAGAAAGTCATTAGGCTTGCACATATGACATAATCTGACTTGTTTTCCTTTTTGTGTTGTTGCTGTTTACCACACCCCTTCCCTTCAGCTGTTGCGGGTGTGGTAATTGTCATTCCCCTATTTATTCCTGCTTCTACCACAGTTACTTGCAGTTTATAGTTTCTGTGGACATTCTGGTGGATTGGTGTGGTTCTCTCCTGAGATCCGGTTGCTTCCATTTCCTCTTAAAGATAAGTGTCCACTTTCCCTTTTGTGTTTACCCTGCTTTTCCCTGTTGTGTTATTTGGCTTTTGGGAGACTCCTATTCGTCCTTCCTTTTGGAGGAACGGGTAGACTCAGCCCTGTCAATAGTTGCAGGGTCCTTTAGGGTCAGTTTGGTTTAGGTTCCTGTGTATGAACTCACCTACCTTTGAGGCCTGTTCATACTGTAAATCAGTCAGGATTAGTGTCAGGGTTTCCTGCAGGAGGTGACCTTTTCCCTTTACTTGTTTCCTGACCTCATCCCCTTCCCTCCTACACTTGGTGTGGTTTTCCCCTCCACACCAGAGCGTGACACTGCCACTGTCATCCAGCATTTGTGTTTTACATTCCAGCTATACTGGAATGAAGAGATAAGCGAATCTATTTGCCGCTTCGTATATTCATTAAGAATCCTCCTTATTTCCTACTCCGAAGTGAATCCGGATTTTTTCAGATTCGCTTTGTACGAATATTAAATGTTATTAAAATTCTTCTTGCCCCCTGGCTCCCTGAAGTGGGAAAATGACGATCCGCCCCCTCAAGAGCGGGAAAGTGAAGATACGCACCCTCAGAAGGCCTTACCTGCCCCAAAACCCTCATAGCATATACGTGGGGGATCAGGTAGAATATACCCCCATGGCATCCCTGAAAGGCCCCTTTGCTACCGGGATAACGTTATTGTCAAAGCCCCTGGTACCTGCATCGCCAGCCGAGACCTGGCCGGATGATCCAGCAGCCGCAGGACGTGTGCGCTGTCTACAAGAGACAGTAGATGGCACCCTCTCTTTCAGAGAGAAACCAGAGTCATAGCCAGAGCCTCTGATCCCTGATTGCCACCACCACCACAGTCCTTTCACCTGGGTCAGCTGACTACATAATCTTTCACTTTCCAGCCCACGGTGATCCAGTACCAGCTATCATGGAAAATGAAGTCAGCAGCAGCCAGGGGAGCTGGCGGTTCTTCCTTGGGTGCAACCTTGCCTGAACCGCTGCAGCCAGAAGTCCTTACCCCTGCTGTCCCTGCAGGAGTATCCGGAAAGGTGAAGGCTCAAGTGGCAGCAGCGCTCACGAGTGTGACTGCAACACACGGGTACTATCCTGGGACAGGGGACCTTTAAGGTTGTCATGGGTGATATCATGGGCACGAGGGTTACTATGGCGGCCTTGTTCCCAGGGTTGCCCGGCTGCAAGAATGTTCCCGTTACCCTCCTCACACAAGGCACCAATAATTAAACCAATGCCAGGGGTCAAGGATAACATTTGCTTTAATGCAGGAACCAATATGTTATACAGGTTACAGTCTCTCTGTTACACAGCCAGGTTTAGATGGTATGGATACAGTGGTAGAGTAGAGTGGCTTGACAATGCGCTGTAGCTTTAAGAGTTTAGCTGTCGGCTGACTTGAGATGATAGGAGTAGTAGTAGTATAATAAGTAATTACAGACCTGGTCCAATAGATTAGTCCTTTCAGCTGAGTAAGGCACGGATAACTAGAGAACTTTGAGCACTTGAAATACTTAGAGAATGACGCTGCCCTCGCACTCTGGCGACCAGGTGGAAGACGCATGAACCTTCCGGACGTGTAAGCCGGGGTAGAAGTGATCCTGAGTGGGTGACCCTCAACTCCTCAGAGGTCAGACAGTAGGTTCTGGAACTTTCTATAGGTACTCCTACTGAATACTTGAAAGAACCTGTGATGATCCTTATAGCTGTCTGGATGCAGTCTGGGTTAACTGTGCTGGTGAAGATAATGGCTGAATAACTAGGCCTCAGGCCTGAATGGAAGGTTGAGATATGCAGGAGAGCTGTGCACTGTTCTCTGGTCTGAGGCAGAACCAGAACTAACTGGAATATTCCAGCTCACTCCTTAGAGAAAAAGGAGGGCGGAACTAGCTACATCCTCTGGTCTGTCATTGGCAGCTGACAGGTAGCAGAGGGGTCACATGGTCAAGCACACTCCATCACATAAATGACATGAAAAGGAACCAATGAGAATACAGCAATATAAGGCAATGCAGACAATAATGTATAATGTGCAATACCAACTTTAGACACCAGATGGAAGCGTTTTGAGCTCACATACAGGGAAACTAAGAATGAGGGAGAGTTTCAGAATGCAGGCCTTTACCTTTAGACTAGAGAAAACTATGGAAGCTAGAAATACTGAAATACCTCCGACACCTGCACACATACCAGTCTGGGCCATTACATGACCACCACCCATTCAAGTCCAAATTATAGCAGCAGAGGGCAGTGGAGCTCAACCACGGCAGCCAGCGTGGCCTACAGGAGGCAGGAGAATCCTCTTATGTCCTTCTGCAGCAGTAGCAGCGAGGAGGACTTCAGGTCCCTCATCTGAGGAACCCTTGTACAACTGGCTGTTTCTGTCTGGCTGATTTAAAGGACACCTCATGGTCTGGACCTATGGGAGCCACAACATGGACTGCACCTGATGGGTGAGAGCTAGTTGGCACTTGTTTTTAATGTATCTTGTTTTTATTGCCCCCTGTTTGACTCTCACCCAGATGGACATGGCTTGTCAGGACTCCCCCCCCATTCTGCAGAAAATTCCCATTTGCGCCTAAGTGTGCCTATTTCCCCCCCCCCCCCTTCTCAGGTTATTTGGGAGCCCCCTTTGCAAAAAGGGTTCTCTATTTGCTGCTATTTTATATTATTCATGTGGATTACACGTTACCTGTTTGGATTACAACATTACCTCACATGGATTACAATTGAATTTTGGACTATGTGTTCCAGTGTTTTAAGCCAAGCAGCCATGAGGAGAGACTCAAACAAATATCTGAGCGTATTATGCTTGCAAATGTGAAATTGATTGCACTAAAATGTTTGCATAATTATGTCTTTGCAGTATTTTAGCAATAATGTTTTTACAGGTTCAGCAACGTTCAAGCACTTTAGCCCATTGTGTGTATTCTTTTTCAGGTACTGCAATGTGTCCTATTATGCACTTATTGTATGGTGTGTTTGGTAAATTATGCACTTAGCCGGATAGCTAGCACCTTACTTTTCTAGCTCATATGGACTGCCTCTGAGGACTGTATGCAGCGGCCTAGCTTCGTGCGTGCATATGACGCAATCGCAAGTCAATAGTACGCTAAGGATTCGTATGCACTTTGTACTCTAATGCCTACGCATTCAGTTCAGTAGCGTACTTTTAACAACACTTAGACTGTATGTTCGTAATTTGTGCAGGAATGTTCGCAAAATAACGATTATTTTTTAACGCAACCGAATAATCAAATAAATTCGTATTAAGAACGAATCTTGTTATAAATTTGTCGATTATTCGCCAAAGCGAATTTTTGAAGATTCGCTCATCTCTACCCGGGTGCAACAAGAACTGAGCTCAGTTTTCGCCATCAGTCCAGTTGAATGGACATGCACAACTGCTTCTTTAATTAAACAGGGGAATACAGGACTCCTGTTCTCATGATTGGCGGGGGACCCAGCAGTTGGACACCCACCAAACAGACATTTATTCCCTGTCCTGAGGATATAGTATAAGTGTTTTTAATGGCATAATCCCTTTAGGGTACGGCCACAGAGTCAGGTTTCTGGATGGAGTTTTGGAAGCCAAAACCTGGAATTAATTAAAAAAAAACAAACAAAGAGACATCATATCTGGCTTTTATAGTTTCTCTCCTTAAGATCCACTCCTAATTTTGGCTTTCAAGACTGCATCAGGAAAAGTGACCGTGTGGCCATACCCTTAAGGGGATAATACAAAAATCATAAAAGATAGCTAATCTAATCTAATCCAATTATTATGTTGTTAAAGTGAAGCTCTAATAAACTGAAGTCCAAATTGCATTACTAAAGTAACGCCACTAGATGCCAGCAATTTGCTGTGCATTTTCCACAGAATTGTTATTTCTAATTCTAAATTGTGAATTTACCATGTTATTCTTCCCTTTTCTCATGAGCAAAATAATTCTAGCAAGCACAAAATAAGGCCTCCTGCACGCAACCGTATCTGTATCCCGCAAAATACAGATTGGGTCTGTGTGCATCCAACAATTTTTGTGGAACCCACTGTAAAAGCCTATTCTTGTCCGCAAAATGGACAATAATATGACAGGCTCTATAATTTGTGGCCAGCTGTACAGATGCGGACTGTACATGCAGTGGCATGCCTAAGATGTTTGGCACTTTAAAAAATTGTGCCACCTCACAGTAGCATTGCCCTACAACCTTCACAGTAGTTATGTCCAGATATGTGCCCCTTAATCAGGGGCGTAGCAATAGGGGAAGCAGGGGAAGCAGCTGCTTTGGGGCCCAGACCCACAAGGGGCCCCCTCAGGAGGGAGACTAAAAGATTTTATTGCCAGGCCCCCCTCAACAGTATTATACAATGACATTATATACAGTGACACTATAGAAAGCGGATGGAGCGGCTGTCAGGCCTTGTCTGGGAGAGCTCAATCTTGACTAGCCACAAGAGTGAGGGTTGCATGTGAGTTCGGGGTTGCGAGGAAGTTTCTGGGGGGCCCCATTAAAAATTTGCTGTGGGGCCCAGTTAGTTGTAGTTACGCCACTGCCCTTAATAATATCCATATTGTACCCCCTCACGGTAGTTATGCCTATAGTGTGCCCTCTCAAGGTAGTTATGCCCAAACTGTGCTCCCTCACAGTATTTATTCCCTCATTGTTCAAACTTCAGTAGTGATGCCCACATTGTGCCCCCTTAAAGTACTTATCCCTTCATTGTGCCCCTTCACAGTAGTCATGCCCTCTCTGTTCCCCTCCACAGTAGTAATGCCCTCTTTGTGCGCCCTCACAGTACTTATGCCCTTTCTGTGCCCCCTTCACAGTAGTAATGCTCATTGTGCCCCTTCACTGTAGTAATGCCCACTCTGTGCACCCATGACAGTTATGCCCCTGCACAGTAGTTATACACTCTCTGGGCCCCCTTCATAGTAGTAATGCCCACTGTGCCCCCTTCACAGTAGTAATGCCCACTATGTGTCTCATAGCATCAGTTATGCGCCTTCACAGGAGTAATGCCATATGTGCCCCCTTCATAGTAGTAATGCCCATTGTGCACCCTTCATAGTAGAAATGACCATTGTGCACCCTTCATAGTAGAAAAGCCCTCTGCACCTCGTTTGTAGTAGTAATGCCCTCTGTGCCCCCTTCATAGTAATAATGCCCATTGCGCCCCTTTCACAATAGTAAAGCCCTCTGTGCCCTCTTCACAGTGGTAAAGCCCTCTGTGCTGCCTTCATAGTAGCAAATCCCTCTGTGCCACCTTTATAGTAGCAATGTCCTCTGTGCCCCCTTCAAAGTAGTAATGCCCATTGTGTCCCCTTCATAGTAGCATTGCCCTCTGTGCCCCCTTCACAGTAGTAATACTCATTGTGCCCCCTTAGTAGTAGTAGTACCCTTTATAGTAAAGCCCTCTGTGCCCCCTTTGTGTTAATAAAACAAAAAAACACAGTGACTACTCACCTTGTCCCGTTCCTGAGGCTCACATCCAGCTCACCTCCTGCAGACACAGATCGTTCTGCATCACTGTGTGAGAGGAGCACAAGCAGATTCCCAGGCTGCAGGCTCCTCCCACACAGGCCAGCTGTATGATCTGTGCCTGCAAACTGAATGATGGAGCAGGAAGCAGAAGACTCCATGCTTCACCATTGAGTGCACCACCAGCCTGAAGGAGACTGACAGGACTGCAGTTCCCTGGTGCTCCAGAAATTAACGGTTACATCTGTATTGCTGGAAGCACTGATTGCTTCTGGTACCCTCCTGAGAGCAGGCACCCAGGGCGGTCCAGCCCCACCCCGCGCCTCCCACCTTGGAATGCCACTGTGCGCATGGATGACATCAGTCTGCTATTTTATTTTTTTGTGGACACAGCTTCTGATGTACCAGTTCCACTATTTTCTGACAACTACTGTATGTGAAGACTTATTTTTTGTAGGATGAATTGCTATTATCGTTGGTACAATTTTAGGTACATGTGACTTTTTTAATCATTTTTTATTTTGCTTTTTGGGAAGCATGAGGGAAAAATCGCATGTTAACTTTATCCTGCTGGTCGATACGATTACAGGGATACCAATTTTATATAGTTTTTCTTACGTTCTGCTACTTTTACACAATTAAAGTATTTTAAAAAACAAAACATATTTTTGTGTTGACACTTTCCAAGTCATATTTTTAAATATTATTCTGGCCATGGTTTTGAGTGACAGCTCGTTTGGGTGTGGGTACATAATATTTTTGATTGTTCGATGTTATGTTCTTTGCAAGGCAAGGTGACCAAAATTGGCTGTACTGGCATATTTTTTTTTATTCATTTTTTTACAGCGTTCACCAGTCGGGATAGATCATGTGATATTTTTACAGAAAAGGTCATTACGGACGCGACAATTCCAAATATGTCTAGTTTTTATTTATTTTTTTTCAGTTTTATACAAAAAAGCTTTTTTGAAAAGCAAATCATTTTTGTAATCTTGGCGATGGTCATGACTGGGGGCTCATATTTTGCAGGATGACATGACGTTTTCCCTGTGTTTCCAGAAGATGCGCCTAGTTTATGATGCCTCATCATAAATTAGGCACATTCTCCAGCAGTCCATGCCCCTAAACAGAAATCTTTGACAGCTCAGAGCCATGTTTAAACCCCAGACTACCGCCGTTCATGTATGGCAGAGGTCCTGAAGGGGTATAACAGTATATAGCACTCTATAGCAGTATGTGACAGTGCATAGCAGTATAAGGCAGTGCATGACAGTGTATAGCAGTATATAACAGTG
>ONZH01018396.1:0-51019 GCA_900303285.1 Rhinella marina
CGTCAGCTCAGCAGCAGGACATCAACCATAATATTTTAGATGGTCAAATAAGCAGCAGCATGTCACCGATAATTTTTTAGACGGTCAGCTCAGCAGCAGCGTGTCACCCATAATGTTTTAGACGGTCAGCTCAGCAGCAGGACATCACCCATAATTTTTTAGATGGTCAGCTCAGCAGCAGCACGTCACCCATAATGTTTTAGAGGGTCAGCTCAGCAGCAGACCCTCACCCCTAATGTTTTTGAGTGTCAGCAGCAGGCCATCAATTCTAATTTTTCAAAGGAGTGTCTGATGTCCTCCTTTATGTGTAATAAAGGGTGTATTAGAGTGCTTGTTCCTTGTAATTTTGTAATTTTTGGCAGCCCACTTTGTGCATAGGCTTTATGAGTGTAGGAGTCCCACGACATGAACAATTGTATCACAATGTGAATGAGGCCCTCCTTTATGTGATATACTGGTTGTATCAGAGTGCCTGTTCCTTGAAATTTTTGGCAGCACTTGCGCTTTATGTACAAGTAAATATATGTTTCCTAACAATATTTCCTCTAAAATCAATGTTATCTTCGGTTTTGGGGGGTATTCTTGTCATTCCGTAAAAGTGGCGTAATACTCGGACAACATCGTTCCCAGCAGCGACTTTGGAGTCCAAGATTCATCCAGACATCCTCCCCATGCTGTTCCCAAACCATTTCAGTGGTGTTTCCACCATTTTCTGACCTTTCCCTATGAACCAGACACCTTCCCCTCTTCAGAGCAGGTGGTTTAGTGCTCAGGTTCTCCCATTGACTTCCATTGTGCTCGGGAGCTCGGTCGAGCACTAGAGCACCGCCTAGTGTTCGACCCGAGCACCGCGGTGTTCGATCATCACTAATTGAGCAGTGTAAATTGTGAGGTCAAACTTCCATTTAGACACGTTTTCCACCACATTCCACAAATGCCTAATTGAATTCAGATCTGGGGGATTTGGAGTCAACACCTTGAACTCTTTATCACACTCAAGCCATTCCTGAACAATTTTACTGTACATATGTGATATGGCAGGGAATATTATCCTACTAAAAGAGGGCAAAGGCAGTTACCATCTAGAGTGTACTTGGTCTGCATGGGGAAAAAATGTTTTGGCGCCACAGTTACAAATCTTTTAACTTAGAAAATACATCAGTGCCCCATGATTTTGAATATTAGGAATATGTTCCTAGGAATTCTTGCCAATGAAATCATTGAAATGTTTTCATTTTTCTACTAGCGTTTCCAACCTCTGATGGCAGCTCCACTCTGAAATTCAGAACAAAGATTTATAAATCCTCTGTAAACAGCAGATAGAAATTGGACTTTAGTGCATTGAGCATATCTGAAAACTGTTTTCAAGGCCATAGCTAATTATTTGTATATTGCATGCGAGAAAAGCCAATGCTGGTAGAAACAGTGCATAGAAAACAGAAAATATTTACATATCATGCTCTTTAACCCCTTAATGACCGGGCCATTTTGCACCTTCGTGACCAGACTTATTTTTGAAAATCTGACATGTATCACTCTATGTAGTGATAACTTTGAAACACTTTTACTTATCCAGGCCATTCTGAGATTGTTTTCTCGTGACACATTGTACTTCATGACAGTCATAAATTTGAGTCAATATATGTCACCTTTATTTATGAAAAAATCCCAACTTTACAAAAAATTTTGAAAAATTCACAATTTTCAAAATTTCAATTTCTCTGCTTTTAAAATTGAAAGTGATATCTCATAAAATATTTATTATTTAACATTCCCCATATGTCTACTTTATGTTTGCAGCATTTTGTAAATGTCATTTTATTTTTTTGGGACTTTAGACGGCTTAGAATTTTAGAGGCAATTCTTACATTTTTTAAGAAAATTTACAAAATTCACTTTTTAAGGACCAGTTCAGGTCTGAAGTCACTTTGTGGGGCTTACATAGTAGAACCCCCCATAAATGATCCCATTTTGGAAACTACACCCCTCAAGTTACTTAACACTGATTTTATAAGCTTTGTTAACCCTTTAGGTATTCCACAAGAATTAAAGGAAAATGGAGATGAAATTTCTAAATTTCACTTTTTTGGCAGATTTACCATTTTAGTCCAGTTTTTCTTTAACACATCTAAGGTTAACAGCCAAACAAAACTCAAATATTTATTACCCTGATTCTGCGGTTTACAGAAACTCCCCACATGTGGTGGTAAACTGCTGTATGAGCGCATGGCGGGGCGCAGAAGGAAAGGAGCGCCGTATTGTTTTTTGAAGTCAGATTTTGCTGGACTGGTTTTTAGACACCATTTCCCATTTGAAGCTCCCCAGATGCACCCTATAGTACAAACAATCAAAAAGTGACCCCATTTTGGAAACTACGGGATAAGATGACAGTTTTATTGGTACTATTTTGGGGTACATATGATTTTTAATCGCTCTATATTATTTTTTTGGGAGGCAAGGTAACCGAAGAATGGATGTTTTGGTACTGTATTTCTTTTTTGTTTTTTATAATGTTCATCTGACAGGTTAGATCATGTGGTATTTTTATAGAGCTGGTTGTTACGGACGCGTTGATATCAAATATGTCTACTTTCTTTGTTTGTTTGTTTCAGTTTTACATAATAAAGCATTTTTGAGAAAAAATATGTTTTTGTGTCTCCATTTTCTGAATGCCATATCTTTTTTATTTTTCTTCCGATTGTCTTGTGTAGGGGCTCATTTTTTGCAGGAAGAGTTGAAATTATTATTGGTACCATTTTTGGGTAAATATGATTTTTTGATTATTCATTATTACACTTTTTGGGGCAAGGTGACCCAAAAATTGGGAATTTTGGCACAGCTTTTATTTATTCATTTTTACTGCGTTCACATGAGGAGTTAGGTCATGTGAGATTTTTGTAGAGCAGGTTGTTACGGACGTGGCGATACCCAACATGTGTACTTTTTTTTATTTATTTAAGGTTTACACAATAATATCATTTTTGAAAGAAAAAAAATAATGTTTTAGTGTCTCCATAGTCTGAGAGCTGTAGTTTTTTTATTTTTTGGGCGATTGTCTCAGGTAGGGGCTAATTTTTTGCGGGATGAGATGACGGTTAGATTGGTACTATTTTGTGAGCAATTCGCCTTTTTGATCGCTTGGTATTACGCTTTTTGTGATGTAAGGTGACAAAAAATTACTTTTTTTACATAGTTTTTATTTTATTTTTTTTACTGCGTTCACATGAGGGGTTAGGTCATGTGAGATTTTTGTAGAGTAGGTTGTTACGGACGTGGCGATACCCAACATGTGTACTTTTTTTTATTTATTTAAGGCTTACACAATAATATCATTTTTGAAAGAAAAAAAATAATGTTTTAGTGTCTCCAAAGTCTGAGAGCTGTAGTTTTTTTATTTTTTGGGCGATTGTCTCAGGTAGGGGCTAATTTTTTGCGGGATGAGATGACGGTTAGATTGGTACTATTTTGTGAGCAATTCGCCTTTTTGATCGCTTGGTATTACGCTTTTTGTGATGTAAGGTGACAAAAAATTGCTTTTTTTACATAGTTTTTATTTTATTTTTTTTACTGCGTTCACATGAGGGGTTAGGTCATGTGAGATTTTTGTAGAGTAAGTTGTTATGGACACGGAGATACCTAACATGTCTAGGGTATTTTATTATTTTATTTTATTTATTTTTACTCAGTTATAAATGTGCATATATGGAAAAAAATGATTTTTTTTTTACGTTTTTCATTTTTTTTTTTTACACTTTTTTTTTTCACTTTTTTGACTCAGACCCACTTGGTTCTTGAAGATCCAGTGGATCTGATGTCTCTATAATACACTGCAGTACACTATATAGTGTACTGCAGTGTATGTTTACTTTACAGTAAGCCTGATCAGGCTCCTGCCTTTAGCAGGAGCCTGGTCAGACTTGATATACCATGGCAAGCCGGATGGCGTCCGGTTGCCATGGTAACCATCGGGACGCTGCCACAGCAGAGCAGCGTCCCGATGGGAGGAAGCTCCTTCCCTCTCTTGTGGCCACACCATCGTTGCGCTGCCAGCGCACCGCAGCGCCCGATGGGGGAGGGAGGGAGCTTCCTCCCTGTTAACCCCTTCCATGCCGTGGTCCCTACGGACCGCGTCATGGAAGGGGTTAAACGGCCGACATCACTGCCAGCAGCGATGTCGGCCGTTACATTAGATTGTCAGCTGTATGTTACAGCTGACAATCTAATACCGCTCGGTCATCCTGATATTGGGGGGGATTGAAGACGGGGGGGGGGTTGACGTAACTTACATGCTGTGGGCGGGGGGGAGGGCAGGGCAGGTCCCGCTCGGCCATCCTGTAGTATTAGAACATAGCAGTGCAGCCCCGATGTCCTCAAGGACATCGGGGCTGCGCTGCTGAACTCTGCGATTGGTCAGTCAAATCTGACTGACCAATCGCAGGGGTTCTAAGGCGGGGACCACTGTGATTGGTCCCCTGCCGGGTGTCCGGACAGCTCTGCTGTCCGTGACACCAGTTTGCAAGCAAGTGTCACCGCAAGTGTACTTGTGGTGACACTTGCATTTCATGACGTACTATGCACGTCATGAAGCGCTAAGTTACACAAATTCATGACGTACATAGTACGTCATGTGTCATTAAGGGGTTAAGCATCAAATGCTGCCTTTGGTAAAAAAAATAAATCTGGGTTTGGTTACACAAAACAAAATCACAAACTAGCATGTGTGAACCTAGCCTAATAGTAAAGTGTTGATGTATTAGGTAGAAATTGAGACTGCCACCTACATAGTAAAGATACTAGATTGGATTAGAAAGTGTATTGTGCTATGCTTCCGTTCTGCTTACATATGGAGGCCTTATTGTGAGCGCTTCAATTCTGTCTTTGCTGTGGAAAGAGATGCTGCCCAAACTGCTGATTGGATGATCTGAGGAGCCATCGCATATGACAGTTGGTCATCCCTAGTAGTAGTACGAGGGACACTAGCAGCCAGTGATACATATGTGAAGGACTCATGGCAGGGCTTCCAACTGGCATTTTTCAGCAGGATAATACTCACCCATACACAGCAAGGTTTGCCTAGGAATGTTTTCACCAGATTGGCATGCTTCTTTGGCCTTCTAAATTTACTGCCAATGGAGCATTTATGTTACCAGCTGGGACACCAGCTTTGACAACCTATGAGTGTGCAAGATCTACATGCTCAACTGCAACATCTGCGGCCAAATGTGCTGCAGGATACCATAGGGACCTGTATGCCTCCATGCCCAATCATATCTCATTCTTGTATACAGGCTAGAGGGGGTCCAGTTTTCCTCAATAAAGTTATCCCTTTTCTCTAATATTGTAATCACTTACATATCACATACATACTCATCATTATATTTAGACATATAGGGGAAGATTTATCAAGACCGGTGCTTTCTGTGCCAGTCTTCATATCCTGTGCGCTGCAGAAGAATGTGCCTAATTATGACAAAGTGCAGGCCTCATCATAAGTTAGACACATCCTCCTGCAGTCCATAAACCTAAATTTATGACAGCTCAGAGCTGCCATAGATTTCTGGCTTCGTGTGCTCCAGAAAACTGGCGTAAATCATGATAAATGTGTTGGGGCAACTGACCATGCTCATTTCCAGCCATTGTCACACACCCTTTAGGGAAAGTGCAAGGATGGCTTAAAACCAAGAGATAAGACAATTTTTTTTAAAAGGTCACAGTTAAAAAGTAAAAATTAATACTCCTAAATTAGGCCTATTTCAGGTGCAGATGGCGGCGCAATGGAACTGAGCTTTAATAAGTGTTTATAATGTCCAGAACTGGGTTGTGGTTTCCATTATTAATCATGTTTTAGATGTAAACAGAACTTTATTCACTTTTTTATTTGTTTAACCCTTTCAGTACCGGGCCACTTTTCACCTCAAATCCCAGGCCGTTTTTTGCAAATCTGACATGTGTCACTTTATGTGGTAATAACTTTGGAACACTTTTACTTATCCAGGCCATTCTGAGATTGTTTTCTCGTCACATATTGTGCTTCATGATAGTAGTAAATTTGAGGCAAAATATTTCATTTTTATTTATGAAAAAATGCCAAATTTACCAAAAATTTGGAAACATTTTCAAATTTCCAAATTACAATTTCTCTAATTTCAAAATACATAGTAATACCTCTGAAAATAGTTATTATTTTACATTCCCCATATGTCTACTTTATGTTTGGATCATTTTGAAAATTACATTTTATTTTTTTGGGACGTTATAAGGCTTCTAAGTTTAGAATCAAATCTTAAAATTTTAAGAAGATTTCCAAAAGCCATTTTTTTATGGACCAGTTCAGTTATGAAGTCACTTTGTGGGGCTTATTTAGTGGAAACTCCCCATAAACCACCCCATTTCAGAAACTACACCCCTCAAGCTATTCAAAACTGATTTTACTAACTTTGTTAACCCTTTATGTGTTCCATGAGAATTGATGGAAAATTGGAATAAAATTTCAAAATTTATTTTTTTTTGCAGATTTTAAATTTTAATCCATTTTTCTTTGAAACATAACAAGGAATAACAGCAAAATAAAATTCAAAAACTATTACCCCAATTCTGTAGTTTTTAGAAATACCCCATATGTGCGCAAAAACTAATGTATGGGGGCACAGCAGGCTTCACAGTGGAAGGAGCACCATATGGCTTATGGATAGCGGAATTAGCTGGAATAATAATTGGGAGCTATGTCGCACATGAAGACCCCCTGAGCTGGCCCTACAGTGGAAAACCCCCAAAAGTGACCCCATTTTGGAAAGAGCACCCCTTAAGGAATCTTTCAAGGTGTGTGGTGAGCACTTTGAGCTCAATGGTTTTTCAGAGATTTAGGATTCACGCGGAAGTGAAAATGAAAAATTGCAATTTTTTGACAAAAAAGTTGCTATACACCCACATTTTTCACTTTCACAAAGGGTAACGGGACAAAATGCACCCCACATTTTGATCACCATTTCCCCCCGAATACGGCAACACTCCATATGTGCTCGTAGCCCAATGTACTGGCGCACAGAAGGCTTCACAGTGGAAGGAGCACCATATGGCTTTTGGAGAGCGAAATTAGCTGGAATAATAATTGGGAGCTATGTCGCACATGAAGACCCCCTGAGCTGGCCCTACAGTGGAAAACCCCCAAAAGTGACCCCATTTTGGAAAGAGCACCCCTTAAGGAATCTTTCAAGGTGTGTGGTGAGCACTTTGAGCTCAATGGTTTTTCCTAGAATTAGGATTCATGCGGAAGTGAAAATGAAAAATTGCAATTTTTTGACAAAAAAGTTGCTATACACCCACATTTTTCACTTTCACAAAGGGTAACGGGACAAAATGCACCCCACATTTTAATCATCATTTCCCCCCGAACACAGCATCACCCCATATGTACTCGTAGCCCAATGTACTGGCGCAGAGCAGGCTTCACAGTGGAAGGAGCACCATATGGCTTTTGGAGATCGAAATTAGCTGGAATAATAATTAGGAGCTATGTCGCACATGAAGACCCCCTGAGCTGGCCCTACAGTGGAAAACCCCCAAAAGTGACCCCATTTTGGAAAGAGCACCCCCGTACTAACATTTTAAGTGGTAGAAAGGGTACTTTTTCACAAACTGGGGTCTGACAGAAGGCAGAAATGCAAGTAACAGCATTTCAAAGCACACATTTGTGAAAATGAAAAATTACAAGCAGACCCCAATTTTTCAGATTCACAAGGGGTTAAAGGAGAAAATGCACCCCAATACATGTTCCCCATTTTCCCCCATTAAAACAACACCCCATTTGTGCTTGTAGCCCGCTGTATGGGCGCACAGCAGGCCACCAGAGGCAAACAGCAAAATATGGATTTTGCAGGCCAGAATTAACAGACATGGTGTCACGACAGGGAAACAAGGGATAGTGTGCCCTGTCCGAACCCCACCTCTTTCCCTGCCTACTTACAGTAGATGCCCTAGGCGACAAAACCGTAACTTGGAGACGGTCCCTATGCTGAGTACGTGCACAGGGTAGGGAAGGGAACACAGGGAAAGACGAACACAGACAGAAACAAACACAATAGCAGAATCGTCAGCAAGCCAAGTCAAGAACAGGAGGTCACGTCAAATACCGAGGGGAATCACAAAAGCGTAGTCTAAGTCCAAAGCCAAAATCCAATATACCAATAATCCAAAAGCAAGGTCCAACACACAGCACTGATCTCAGAAGACTAATCACAGGCATCTGAGTGAGGCAGTTGCCATCTTTAAATAGCCCGCCCAGGATCATGTGATGTGGCCAGCATCACATGACCTGAGGAGGAGCAAGCTGTCCAAACAATATGTAAAGTAGCCATGTGGTGTGATCAGCACCACATGGCTAAACCCAAACAGAGAATTAACTCATGAAGTGCTGGCTGACAAGACCAGCACTTCAATTCCCTATTGCTCGTCTCTAGGGGGCGGAGAGGTCCGGCGACGTCGTGCAGAGGGAGCGCGACGCCGACCTCGCGTGACACATGGCTTTTTTAGTGCCATGTCTCATTTAAAAATTTTCTGAGGTCCCCAGAAATTAAAAACCCCAAGAAGTGACCCCATTTTGGAAAGAGCACCCCCGTGCGAACATTTTAAGTGATAGAAAAGGTACTTTTTCAAAAACTGGGGTCTCACAGAAGGCAGAAATGCAAGTAACAGCATTTCAAAGCACACATTTGTGAAAATGAAAAATTACAAGCAGACCCCAATTTTTCAGATTCACAAGGGGTTAAAGGAGAAAATGCACCCAATACATATTCCCCATTTTCCCCCCATTAAAACAACACCCCATTTGTGCTTGTAGCCCGCTGTATGGGCGCACAGCAGGCCACCAGAGGCAAACAGCAAAATATGGATTTTGCAGGCCAGAATTAACAGACATGGCTTTTTTAGTGCCATGTCTCATTTAAAAATTTCCTGAGGTCCCCAGAAATTAAAAACCCCAAGAAGTGACCCCATTTTGGAAAGAGCACCCCTGTGCGAACATTTTAAGTGGTAGAAAGGGTACTTTTTCACAAACTGGGGTCTCACAGAAGGCAGAAATGCAAGTAACAGCATTTCAAAGCACACATTTGTGAAAATCAAAAATTACAAGCAGACCCCAATTTTTCAGATTCACAAGGGGTTAAAGGAGAAAATGCACCCCAATACATGTTCCCCATTTCCCCCCCCATTAAAACAACACCCCATTTGTGCTTGTAGTCTGCTGTATGGGTGCACAGCAGGCCACCAGAGGCAAACAGCAAAATATGGATTTTGCAGGCCAGAATTAACAGACATGGCTTTTTTAGTGCCATGTCTCATTTAAAAATTTCCTGAGGTCCCCAGAAATTAAAAACCCCAAGAAGTGACCCCATTTTGGAAAGAGCACCCCTGTGCGAACATTTTAAGTGGTAGAAAGGGTACTTTTTCACAAACTGGGGTCTCACAGAAGGCAGAAATGCAAGTAACAGCATTTCAAAGCACACATTTGTGAAAATGAAAAATTACAAGCAGACCCCAATTTTTCAGATTTACAAGGGGTTAAAGGAGAAAATGCACCCCAATACATGTTCCCCATTTTCCCCCCATTAAAATAGCACCCCATTTGTGCTTGTAGCCCGCTGTATGGGCGCACAGCAGGCCACCAGAGGCAAACAGCAAAATATGGATTTTGTAGGCCAGAATTAACAGACATGTCTTTTTTAGTGCCATGTCTCATTTAAAAATTTTCTGAGGTCCCCAGAAATTAAAAACCCCAAGAAGTGACCCCATTTTGGAAAGAGCACCCCCGTGCGAACATTTTAAGTGGTAGAAAGGGTACTTTTTCACAAACTGGGGTCTCACAGAAGGCAGAAATGCAAGTAACAGCATTTCAAAGCACACATTTGTGAAAATGAAAAATTACAAGCAGACCCCAATTTTTCAGATTCACAAGGGGTTAAAGGAGAAAATGCACCCCAATACATGTTCCCCATTTTCCCCCCATTAAAACAACACCCCATTTGTGCTTGTAGTCCGCTGTATGGGTGCACAGCAGGCCACCAGAGGCAAACAGCAATATATGGGTTTTTTAGGCCAGAATTAACAGACATGTCTCATTTAAATCTCTCCTGAGGTCCCCAGAAATTAAAACCCCCCACAAGTGACCCCATTTTGGAAAGAGCACCCCCGTGCGAACATTTAAGTGGTCGAAAGGATACTTTTTACTAAACAGGTGTCTCACAGAAGGCAGAAACACTTGTAAAAGCTTTTCAAAGCACACCTTTGTGAAAATGAAAAATTACAAGCTGACCCCAATTTTTCAGATTCACAAGGGGTTAAAGGAGAAAATGCACCCCAATACATGTTCCCCTTTTTTTTTCCATTAAAACAACACCCCATTTGTGCTTGTAGCCCGCTGTATGGGCGCACAGCAGGCCACCAGAGGCAAACTGCTAAATGTGGTTTTTGTAGGCCACATTTAACAGACATGGCTTTTTAATTACCATGTCGCTTTTAAAAATTTCCTGAGGTCCCCAACAACTAAAAACCCCAAGAAGTGACCCCATTTTGGAAAGAGCACCCCTGCACGGACATTTTAAGTGGTAGAAAGGGTACTTTTTCACAAACTGGGGTCTCACAGAAGGCAGAAATGCAAGTAACAGCATTTCAAAGCACACATTTGTGAAAATGAAAAATTACTAGAAGACCCCAATTTTTCAAATTCACAAGGGGTTAAAGGAGAAAATGCACCCAATGCATGTTCCCCATTTTTTCCCCATTAAAACAACACCCCATTTGTGCCCGTAACCCGCTGTATGGGCGCACAGCAGGCCACCAGAGGCAAACAGCTAAATGTGGTTTTTGCAGGCCACATTTAACAGACATGGCTTTTTAATTGCCATGTCGCTTTTAAAAATTTCCTGAGGTCCCCAACAACTAAAAACCCCAAGAAGTGACCCCATTTTGGAAAGAGCACCCCTGCACGGACATTTTAAGTGGTAGAAAGGGTACTTTTTCACAAACTGGGGTCTCACAGAAGGCAGAAATGCAAGTAACAGCATTTCAAAGCACACATTTGTGAAAATGAAAAATTACTAGAAGACCCCAATTTTTCAAATTCACAAGGGGTTAAAGGAGAAAATGCACCCAATGCATGTTCCCCATTTTTCCCCATTAAAACAACACCCCATTTGTGCTTGTAGCCCACTGTATGGGTGCACAGCAGGCCACCAGAGGCAAACTGCTAAATGTGGTTTTTGCAGGCCACATTTAACAGACAAGGCTTTTTAATTGCCATGTCGCTTTAAAAAATTTCCTGAGGTCCCCAACAACTAAAAACCCCAAGAAGTGACCCCACTTTGGAAAGAGCACCCCTGCACAGACATTTTAAGTGGTAGAAAGGGTACTTTTTCGCAAACTGGGGTCTCACAGAATGAATATGTAGTGATGGTGAAAAGTGGATATGTAAGATACAGAGACTAAATGTGAGGTATCAAGTGAAAAAAAAATCAGGGTGCATCAGGGATGAAACTAATCCATGGATTGGTGGTAGATTCTGAAACAATCCTTGATGCACAGGCCAGGTTTCTCAGGGCAGGTTTCGCAGTGGTGTATAGTGTCCTTCCTAATACCCCTTTTGGAACACACCCTGCATCGCTTTTGGGTCCTTCCCTTCCTTGCTGTCTGGGGGACCTCACCAGGGAAATGTTGTCCTGGTACAACCCGGGCACCGTAACTTGCAGAAGTACTGGGGGCCTCTTCTGCTTGACTAGGACGAATTAGGGCCTTTATCACCACCTCTTGAAACTGAAGGAATGTTTTTGTCTGGCCTGTAGATCTAAATAGCACGAATGCATTGTACAGAGCCACCTGTACAAGGTGCACGGCCAGCTTTTTGTACCACACTTTGGTTTTTCGTGTGGCATTGTAGGGCTTCAGAACTTGATCTGAAAGATCAACTCCTCCCATGCTCTTGTTGTAGGCCAGGATGCAGTCTGGTTTGGGGACAGTGGCAGTGCTACCACGTACACGGGCAGGGGAGCAGGTGTTGGGGTGAATACTGATCAGTAGAAGGACATCCCTCTTGTCCTTGTACTTAACCGCCAAGATGTTCTGATTGAGGAGAGCACGGCTTTCTCCTTTTTGTAGCGGTCGCCCTCCCAGGGATCTTGGGAGGCCTCTCTGATTTTTGCGTACTGTGCCGCACGCCACAGTACGTCTGGAACCTAGGGACTGGAACAGTGGTAGACTTGTGTAGAAATTATCCACATATAGATGGTAACCCTTATCTAGCAGTGGATGCAGCAAGTCCCACACAATCTTCCCACTAACTCCTAGGCCGGGGGGGGCATTCTGGGGGTTCAGTTCGGGTGTCCCTCCCTTCATAAACCCGGAACTTGTGAGTGTACCCAGAGCTACTCTCACAGAGTTTATACATTTTTATGCCATACCTTGCCCGCTTGCTGGGCAGGTACTGGCGGAATGCTACCCTCCCTTTGAAAAGCAATAGGGTTTCGTCTACGCAGATATTTTGATCGGGGGTTTACACTTCTGAAAACTTTTTATTGAAGTGTTCAAGGATGGGTCTAATTTTGTATAAACGGTCATATGCGGGGTCATTCTGGGGTGGGCATTGTGCATTATCATTGTAATGCAAAAATTTTTGAATTGTTTGGAAGCGGTTCCGGGCCATGGTTTGACTGAAAATTGGAGTGTGGTACAAGGCATCCACACTCCAATACTGTTTTATTTCTGTTTTTTTTTACAAGCCCCATGTGCAGTATGAGTCCCCAAAAGGTCGTCATCTCTGCAGCACTGACTGGGGTCCAACCTTGGGGTCTAGCATATGGGGTTGTGGGGTTCTGGGAAATATACTGCTGGGCATGTAAATTTGTTTGGGTTACCATCAAATTTACTAAATGATCAGAGAAAAAGATTTTGAAAAAATCTATTTCTGTGAACCCTGCACAGTCTATCTGAATTCCGGGTCTGGCCTCAAAATCCGGAATTTGGGGCTGATAATTCTCAGGGGGTGGGGTCCATAAGGGTTCACTCTGGGGGGCTGCCTCAGCTGTCGTTCTGGGGCGCCTTCTAGAGGGTCCCTCATCAGCGGATGATGAAGATGATGAGGGGGTGGAGGAGTAGAGGAAAGTGGCATCCTATTCTCCTTCAGTGGCCAACTCGGTATCAGAGGCAAGGATGGCGTACGCCTCTTCTGCCGAGTACACGCGTTGGGATGATTGGGACATTTTTATTTTATTGGGGTGTGATGGGTGAAACGTGTAAACGTTTATTTAGTGTGAGGGGTGTGTGTGTAGTGGTTTTACACGTGAAGGTGTTTTTGACAGTATTTACTTTGTTAGAAAAAAAAAGGGGAGGGGGGAATAAAAAAAAGTCTTTTCAGTAGTAAAAAAAAAAAATAAAAATACCGCACAAAAGAAAAAAAAAAAAGAGCAGACGCGATCAGTAATAAACTACTGAACGGTGCTCAGTGCTTGCAAAATGCACGTACGCAGATGGTGCGTACGTGCAAATTCCTAGACTAACTCTAGCTAAAATCTAACTACCACTAACTTATGCAAAATTATGCAGATGCTGCTTTCACAGCACGCACGCACACAGATGATGTGTGAGTGCAGAAACTGTAGTGAAAAAATTTACTACAGTCCTCTGCAAACAGCACGTACGCAGATACAGTGCGTTCGTGCAAAAATCTAAACTGACACTAACTGCAATTTATCTAACTACCACTAACTGTTTTTTTTTCACACAAGTAAAAAAAAAACAAAACAAAAATATGCAGATGCTGCTTTCACAGCACGCACGCACGCACGCACGCACACAGATGGTGTGTGAGTGCAGAAACTGTAGTGAAAAAATTCACTACAGTCCTCTGCAAACAGCACGTACGCAGATACAGTGCATTCGTGCAAAAATCTAAACTGACACTAACTGCAATTTATCTAACTACCACTAACTGTGTTTTTTTTTTCACACAACTAAAAAAAAAACAAACCAAAAATATGCAGATGCTGCTTTCACAGCACGCACGCACGCACACAGATGGTGTGTGAGTGCAGAAACTGTAGTGAAAAAATTCACTGCAGTCCTCTGCAAACAGCACGTGCAAAAACCTACACACTGACACTAACTGAAATTTATATATATATATATATATATATATATATATATATATTTATATATACATATATGGTATATAACTAACTGACACTACCTAGTCTCAAAAAATGTGCTAACGCAGCACGCACGCACACAAAACGTGTGTACGTGCAAATACTGTAGTTAAAAAAGTCTCTACAGTATAAAAAACTGAACACAAGCTACAATTTTTACTTATATCTGTATATACAGAGATATGGAGCTCTATATATATTTATATAAAACCCTAACTACTTTCTTCTTTTTTCACACAAAAAAAAGGGGAAAAAAAAAAAAAAGCACAAAAAATGACCCCCAGGTGCTGATCAGGCAGGTATGCACTGAAAAGCAATGGGCGGTCACAGCTCGCACACAGAAAAAGTGGTGCGGAGCTGGAAAAATGCCCCCCACCAAAAAAAAAAAAAAGCACAGACCAAAAAACGTCTGTAAAAAAAGGGGGGGGTGGAGGGGGAGGGGGAGGTGGAGGGGGGGGAAGGGACAGGGATGGATAGGTCTGTGACTTCTTCTTTTCTTTTTCTTTTTTTCTTCTTTTCTTCTTTCCTTCTTTCTTCTTCTTTTCAGCAGTAGTAAAAGGTGCTGTGGTGGAGAACCACAAGTCCCAGCAAGCCAACACGCAGCACAGAGAAGCACAGAACTTCCCTGCATGCAGTCACCAGCTAGAATGGCTGCATTCAGGAAAGTTCTGTCTTTTCCTGTGGTGCTATAGCGCTGCCATTGGCTGGAGCGTTGTACCAGCCAATGGCAGCGCTTGCAGGGGACGCCAAACACTGCTGTCCCCTGCTTCACCCCGGATGTGACTGGTGCTGACCTTTTCAGCACCAATCACAGCCGGACAGCGGCACCTGCAGCGCTGGGAATGGCTGAAAGCCACCCGGAGCTGCGATTGGCCGGTCTGCAGAGACCGGCCAATCGCAGCGATCGGGGCTGCAGGGGGGAGGAAAATCCTCCCCAGACCCTTACCTAAGATGACTGCCTGCCGTGCAGAGCAGCCATCATACCCCGGTCACCGAGCGATTTCGGGACTTGCGGCAGTGATTTTTGCGCCGTACATGTACGGCGCTGGGAGTGTAAGGGTTAAAAAATGCAGGCAGGTTCCATTCAAAATCTTTCAATCAATTAAAGGGATCCTGTCACCATAAAAATGCAAATTGTGCTACAGACAGCAGTTTATAGATTAAGAGGAGCTGAGTATATTGATATATAGTTTTATGGAAAAAGATTTGGTATAATGTCACAAACCAGCGGGTGTGAACCCACCATGCCACGCGTCCTACCTCCTCTAAGGGTGTTGTTTAAGTGAACCCCTCAGTCTTCACAGTACCCCTGGTGGTGGGGATAGGCTTTCCCGAGAGGAACACCAGGTCGCTATCTCTTGAGAAGGATTGGCATATGAGACAGCTGGTACAGGCAGACCAGGCGGTACCTGAGCAAGGTACCAGCGGTACAGACATAGCAGCAGGCCGAGTCATAACCAGGAGCAACAGCGCAGGACTGAAGGAAGAGGTATTGTAGAGGCGACATCAAGCAAGCAATAAGTCAGGGCAGGTGGCACAGGTACAGATCAGGCAGTCCAGGTCGGCAGCAGGAAAGTCAAGGCAAGTAGCCAGGGTTCAAACAGTTACGAGGGTCAGGAACACAAGCATGGGTTGGATACACAGAAACACAAGCAGATAAATCAGAAACCCTTGCAGGACACAAGGACCTTGACACTGGGAAGGGGGCTGAGCCACTTATATACATGCAGGAGGGCTAGGATTGGTCAGCGAGGTCACATGATCTAACCCATAAAGCACAGAAAGTGACACGTGTCGGAAGAGCTGCAGGAAAGATGCAGAAAGCATGCTTTGGCCAGGGCTGAAGGGAAACTGTGGAGTGCATCCCAGAACAAAAAGTACCTGCAAGGACAGATCCCAGGACTGCAGCGGTGAATGGGGAAGCACAGGCAGCAGATCACAGCAGAACACGGAGCCGAGGACCACGGTAGTAAGCAGGAGAACAGTGGCGCACAGCCGCTGTTGTTACATATAACTCATATTTTATACATTTTGACCCCACTCATAAAACCGTATTTTTGGTCTGCATCCAATCTGCATTTTTTTGTGGATCGAATGTGGACCCATTCATTTCAATGGGGCCCTAAAACTGCGGATAGCCCCTCGTGTGTTGTCTGTATCCATTTATCCTGTCTTGCTGGGCAGCAAAAAAATATAGAACACCCAAGAATAGGCATTGTTACAAATGGTCTGCAAAAAAATGGATGGAACATGGATGTCACACGGACATCATATTTTTAGTGAATCCGTATGTTGCGCACGGCAAAATGCACATGGTCGCGTGAATGTACCCTACAATTCCTGCTCATTCTGGGCTTTAAAGGTGGTCCTATCAGTAATTGACAGCTATCTCTGTATACACAGTTGTAGTGGGAAAGCTGTCAATCACTGATAGGACCACATCCTTGACTTCGCAGTCCTGAATGAGCAGGAATTGACATGTACTGAATCTTCCCACAAAACTATATATGAATCTGCCCAGCTCCTCCTGCTCTATAACATGATCACATGAGCAATGTGAAAGGTTCCCTTTAGCAAAGAGTTTCACAGTCTCACTACTCTTAAAGGGGACCTGTCACCATGAAAATGGGGTGTAATCTGATTCCAGCACTAAATAGAGCAGAAAGGACTGAGCAGATTGATATATAGTTTTGTGAGAGAAGACTCGGCAAGGCTAAATTCACACGTCTGTGGAGCATGGTCCGTGAAATCCCGGAGCGTGCTCCTTCTGAAGGCAGGAGCGAACGGCGTCATTGGTTGCTATGACGCCATGCGTTTCCTGAGGCCGCCGCTCTGCAGTCATACACTGTACACACTCGTATAGAGTTTATCACTGTACAGCGGCGTCCTCAGGAAGCGCACGGTGTCATAGCAGCCAATGACGCCATGTGCTCCTGCCCTCAGAAGGAGCACAGTCTGGGTTTTCACAGACCGCCCTGGACCATGCTCCACGGACGTGTGAATTTAGCCTAAAACTTGTATTTCATTCATTCTGGGCTTTGAAGTCAAGGAGGCGGTCCTATCAGTGATTGACAGCTATCTCTGTACACACAGTTATAGGAGAAATGCTGTCAATCACTGATAGGACCAACTCCTTGACTTCAAAGCCCAGAATGAGCAGGAAGTTAAATGAATGAAATACAAATTACACTCAATTATTTCCCACAAAACTATATATCATTCAGCTCAGCTCCTCCTGCTCTATAAGATGCTGCCTGCAGCTCAGACACCATGTTCATTGTGACAGGTTCCCTTTAAATAAAGAATCCTCCTGCATGTTAATCTACAAAGTTGTATTCCTCTACACTTAGTGAAAGCCTGCATGCTATAGTGACAGTGCTGAGAGATCATTAGAGAGATCCTTATGTGTTCTGACTAATTAATAGAAAATTGATAGAACTATGATTTTCACCTTCTATATGTCTAGTTTTGACATTTTTTTAGAAAATCACAGTTTTTGCAAAGTAGTCCAAAGGTGCTTGTTAGTGGTGGTTGCTAATTACTGGGTGGCTTGTTTCACACTGCCAGCATGGGATGCTAGGAATCAGCTGGGCACAAACCGGTATTTGTCTCTGCCGGACTCCACTGTAGTTAATGGACGGCATTCCGGGCAGCGTTTGGCATTGAAGGATCCAGCAGACGGTTCCCGAACGTAACAGCCTGCCAGATCTCTAAATGCTAGTGTAAAACTAGCCTAAGTGTTTGTGGGGTGTCTTAATCCTCAGTTATTGTAATCATTTTAAAACTATTCAAGCCCCCTATATGTTTCTGTTAAAAATAATGTCTGATAATGTCTGAGAAATGTAATTACAATTTAGAATTACCCTATCTTTATTACTAAATTACACAAATGCAAAGCACTAGCTAATAGTTTTATAATCTACATAATCTGTGCCATCAATATGTGTTATTTTTACATGTTCAGTCCGTGTTTAGGATTGTTTGAATACATTCTTTGTGGAAATATAATCCTCAAAACCAGATTTTTGGCACATAAGCTTGTGTGTGCGTACACATATCATTATTCATTTTTTGTATGCATCATCTGTGAAAAAAATCTATTCAGGTGACAGGTTTAGTCATAAATTTTAATTGTTACATAATGTTTGAAAAAAAAAAAGATATTTTGTTTACACTCTATTGAAAAGCAGTCTTGTCTTACTGTGATTGTCACAATGTTTAGAAGTATTTGGAAATGTGTTCCAAAATCTGAACCTAATTCGTGATTTATGTGCATTCAGTCTCTTTCTCCAGATATGAAGAGGTTCATTCACAATAGATAAAATACTTGATTTTAAACATGTCTTATTTAACATTAAAAAGATTAAAACTAAGAGTTTTGATGTTAAAGTTGTGTCCAAACATTGGCAGTCACTTTATGAGGGCTTTAAGGGCTCACGCACAAGGCCATTCCGTGCTTTGGGGACCGCAATTTGCAGTCCCCAATGCATGGGCAACATCCGTCCAACTACCACAGATGGATCCAGACCCATTCAACTTGAACGTGTCCATGATCCATCTGCAGAAATGGAGAGAAATTCTATGGAAGAACTCCGTAGTAGTTCTGTGCCTCTGTTCCGCAACACACCTTCCAGATTGCAAGTGAATGGGTCTGGATCGTGATGTGATGCACAAATGACTGGGGACTGTATATTGTGGACCCATTGTTTGCAGGCCTCAATACCGGCCCTGCCGGCACATGAGCATGAGCCCTAAGGAAAATGTTCATCTACTTTGGTTAATTTCTGTTAGTCTCTGCTGTTGGGCTCAGATTATGTTCACACTGCATTCAGGGCATCCTTTATCGTTTACCGGGCAAGTATCTATGTCAGTAAGTAAAGACCAAAAGTTTGGACACACCTTCTCATTCAAAGAGTTTTCTGTATTTTCATGACTATGAAAATTGTAGATTCACACTGAAGGCATCAAAACTATGAATTAACACATGTGGAATTATATACTTAACAAAAAAGTGTGAAACAACTGAAAATATGTCTTATATTCTAGGTTCTTCAAAGTAGCCACCTTTTGCTTTGATTACTGCTTTGCACACTCTTGGCATTCTCTTGATGAGCTTCAAGAGGTAGTCACCTGAAATGGTATTCCAACAGTCTTGAAGGAGTTCCCAGAGATGCTTAGCACTTGTTGGCCCTTTTGCCTTCACTCTGCGGTCCAGCTCACCCCAAACCATCTCGATTGGGTTCAGGTCTGGTGACTGTAGAGGCCAGGTCATCTGGCGTAGCACCCCATCACTCTCCTTCTTGGTCAAATAGCCCTTACACAGCCTGGAGGTGTTTTGGGGTTATTGTCCTGTTGATAAATAAATGATGGTCCAATTAAAAGCAAACCAGATGGAATAGCATGCCGCTGCAAGATGCTGTGGTAGCCATGCTGGTTAAGTATGCCTTCAATTTTGAATAAATTCCCAACAGTGTCACCAGCAAAGCACCCCCACACCATCACTCCTCCTCCATGGTTCACGGTGGGAACCAGGCATGTAGAGTCCATCCGTTCACCTTTTCTGCGTCACACAAAGACATGGTGGTTGGAACCAAAGATCTCAAATTTGGACTCATCAGACCAAAGCACACTGGTCCACTGGTCTAATGTCCATTCCTTGTGTTCTTTAGCCCAAACAAGTCTCTTCTGCTTGTTGCCTGTCCTTAGCAGTGGTTTCCTAGCAGCTATTTTACCATGAAGGCCTGCTGCACACAGTCTCCTCTTAACAGTTGTTGTAGAGATGTGTCTGCTGCTAGAACTCTGTGTGGCATTGACCTGGTCTCTAATCTGAGCTGCTGTTAACCTGCGATTTCTGAGGCTGGTGACTCGGATGAACTTATCCTCTGCAGCAGAGGTGACTCTTGGTCTTCCTTTCCTGGTGCGGTCCTCATGTGAGACAGTTTCTTTGTAGCACTTGATGGTTTTTGCGACTGCACTTGGGGACACTTTCAAAGTTTGTAAACTTTGATGGCCACTCGTTTTTCTTTACTTAGCTGCTTTTTTCTTGCCGTAATACAAATTCTAACAGTCTATTCAGTAGGACTATCAGCTGTGTATCCACCTGACTTCTGCCCAACACAACTCATGGTCCCAACCCCATTTATAAGGCAAGAAATCCCACTTATTAAACCTGACAGGGCACACCTGTGAAGTGAAAACCATTTCAGGTGACTACCTCTTGAAGGTCATCAAGAGAATGCCAAGAGTGAGCAAAGCAGTAATCAAAGTAAAAGGAGGCTACTTTGAAGAACCTAGAATATAAGACATATTTTCAGTTGTTTCACACTTTTTTGTTAAGTATATAATTCTACATATGTTAATTCATAGTTTTGATGCCTTCAGTGTGAATCTACAATTTTCATAGTCATGAAAATACAGAAAACTCTTTGAATGAGAAGGTGTGTCCAAACATTTTGTCTGTACTGCATATTTTTTTTAAAATCCAAATTAAATCAAATACAGCATAGTACAGTGGTCCCTCAAGTTACAATATTAATTGGTTCTGGGACAACCATTGTATGTTAAAACCATTGTAACCTGAGCCCATAACCCTATGGAAAACTGATAATTGGTTCCAAAGCCCCAAAATGTCATCCCAAAATAAGAAAAATGCAGATTTAAGAAAAATATGCAGATAAATAAAACCGATAAACCAAGACCTTACATATAACCATCAGGAATAGATACTAAAATCAATTTCTATGATGAGAACAGAAGCTTCTCCAGGGTCCTGTATAGCACACAGTGTACCAGAAAAACAAAACAGAGCCATACTCTCCTGACATCCAAAAGAGGAGCAACTCATCCTGGCATGGACAGAGGTCAGTACAGGACATGTAGCACTGCACTGTACTCTAAAGAGGCACTAATAAAAAGCCAATACAGAGGTTTTGAAAAGGAGGCAGAGAAGCACGATTTGGTAGAACCGCTGTAGAAGGCCGTAATAAACATGCTCACCTTGTGGTGTTGTTCCAGGAGCATGACACCCAGATGAACAGAACAATGCACCACGGTTTGCTGTGTCAGAGGATCAGAGCCTGTATGGGCCAACTGTGAAGATCCACTGTAGAAGAAAAAGGCTCAAGCACGCTGCTTATATTGGTGGAAGGACATCAGTAGAGGTAAGTAAATTCTTTTATTGGTGGAAATTTCGCGTTTCAAGGCTGGACAGGCCCCTTCCTCAGATTAAGCTTGAGCCCTGTTCTTCTACATTGGATCAATACACAGATTTTACCAGAGAAATGGCAATATTGATTGGTTAGATTTCAGTCTGAGACATTGTATGTTAACTCTAGTTTCAACTTACGATGGCCCAGAAAAGACCATTGTATCCTGAGGACATTGTATCATGAGGGACCACTGTATATTTGCACATACTGTTGCATGTGGGTCTATAGCTAACACATGCCACTACATTTTAAACATTTTAAACAGTGACATACACTAGGGCTTTATATTCAGAACACATATTCCAAAAATAGCTCTGGAATGCATAACAAAGAGACAAACACATAGAAAAGGAACTTTAATGGGACATTGGTCACATATCTGGCTGCCGTGGCCAACAGACCTCTCTGTTTCCAATGCTGCCACTTCCATTATTTTCTGAGTAAGGGTTCTGCCAAATATAAAAGCTGCATTTTTGTTTGGATTGACATGAACTTACCTAGGCTCAGACTGACCCACAGGGGTACAAGTGAATACATTGGTGGGCCCTATGAGCAAGGTAGGCCCCTAGTCTTTCACCAACTACACAAGTGGCACCACACTCATTTGACTTACTGCACCACATATAGATAGGCAGTGTACAGCACCTCAATCAGCCTAAGTTCATATGAACAACTGGGTATATTATTTAAGAAACTAACCAGTTTATTATTAAATATGCAATCAGGAGGCTAAGATGACTGCAAGGTACAGGTATCCACCTTCTCAGAATTGCTGCAAGGACCACCATAATCAATCATCTTGTAACATCTTGCTGCTGTCTACTGCTTTGTGAGAAGGTAATATGAATGTATCCATACAGTGAACCCCCAAAATAAATTTTATTGGTGGACCCTAGGCACCTCAGTCAAACACTGGACTTACCTGACCCATAGCTGTGTTCTTGTATTGGATAAACCCTTCCAGCCATAACCTAAGATTTAGGTTACCAAATTTCTGCCTTATAATTCTGTCTGTTGCTTCTTTTGAAAGCTAATCCAGATGATACAATTTCAGAATTCTCTGCACAAAGTTTACACTTCTATAAAAAGCTATCTT
Source organism: Rhinella marina (assembly GCA_900303285.1). Lineage (NCBI taxonomy): Eukaryota > Metazoa > Chordata > Amphibia > Anura > Bufonidae > Rhinella > Rhinella marina. The sequence goes on from ONZH01018396.1 coordinate 22,494, forward strand.
AAGGCAAAAAAAATCTAATAATTCTGAATGACACAGATGGTTCAGCTTAAGCCAAATTTGATGGTGACAGAGTAGGTTCACTTCCAGTGCAGAGGCATGAACATCTGACAAGGATCCATAAGGATGTTAATGGACTATTGTGTCTTTGAATTAATAAAGGATTGAAAGTTTTAAGCAAATGCTGGACTACCTTGCTTGCTGGGTTTGAACCAGTCCTGCTAATCTAGGCAGCCAGTGGTCTCTAAAGACATCAGGGAGGATGGATGAGCTGACTCTCATATTTGCTTTTCTATGGGGGAATATACAGCTGTGCTCAAAAGTTTACATACCGCTGCAGAATTTTAGCTGTCTGGGCCTTTTTCAGAGAGTATGAATGATAACAGAAAAAAAAATTCCACTCATGGTTAGTGGTTGGGTGAAGCCTGATAAATGGCTTCACCCAACCACTAACCATGAGTGGAAAAAAGTTTTTGTGTTAAACACCACTTAATCACTGAATTTAGGTAGGTATTTCTTCAGAGTCCCATTGCCACCAAAGGTGTATAAAATGAAGCACCTAGCCAGGCGGTTTCCCTTTACAAACATGTGCAAAAGAATGGTTGATGGTGATGCTAAAGAGCTCAGTGAATACAAGTGTGGTACTGTAATAGGATGTCACTTCTGTAACTAGTTTGTGAAATTTCTTTCCTCCTACTGTAGATAGTCCACATCAGATCTGAGTAGTATTATTGCAAAGTAGGAATGTTTACGAACCACAGCAAAATTGTGTATTATGTGAATGTGCTCTTAGCATAGGTGTTATATGAAAAGGCAGGATTTCAGATCACCCATAGACCAGTATAAAGAATATTTCCAGCACTCTCAAAATGTAATAAAATATTTATAACCATTTGTATTGCCTATGACCACCGGCATATAGTGGCAATCATGATGTCTGTATTCCAACCACCATGTGAAACGAAAACACACATAAAGAGTTCTAGTAGAGTGTTATATATCCAAGGAGAGGAGGAGAGAAGAAAAAGTAAATAGGAAATAGAAGGGAAGGCTGGAGAATGCTGTTTTGACCAAATACCGTATACTACCTGGCTACATCATGGGTCTGGAAATAAATGGATAAAACACATTTTAAATTTTGGTATCCCAGGTCTAAAGAAAACCAGCATAAGAACTCCATAGTGGTTAATCATGGTTACGGCCTTTGGAAATCAATGTGCCCATTGTATAACTCCAATATCACTCTCTCTATCTTTCTTTCAAGACATGTCTGGGATGGGGCACTTACTCAATAACTTAAAGAGGACCTTTCACCACTCCTGACATGCCTGTTTTAATAGCTACTTGCATTACCCATGTAATAACAATTCTGGAACATCTATTCTTATGTCTCTATGTTGTGCCATTCATTTATTATTTTTACTAGAAGTTATGATTGAATTGTTAGCAGTCTGCAGTAAGGGTACAGAGGGGTGGTAACCAGTTGGGGGTGTATACCTGCACAGACTCACTCTATTCAATCAGTGCTGCCATTTTCAGACTGGGCAGGTACACCCCCCCAAATGTTTACCACCCCTCTGTACCCTTACTGCAGACTGCTAGCAATTCATAACTTCTAGTTGAAATAATACAAGAACGGGAAACTGTAATTGGGAAACATTGTGTCCAGCTTGATGGAAATGGTCCAGTAGTGGTTACCAGGCCTTATAGATGATTGTCGATTAATGGTTAGAAATCTTTTCCCTGATTGATTGTGTGGTATACATATACTAAGCCACAGGGACATTTAATCAGGTAAATGGCAAAGTTAGAGTAACATGAAAACGTGAAATAAACTGTACTTGGGAATAATCTTCCTGTATGTGGATGGTAAAATAAGTTCCCTCTAATAATATTAGTGCAACTAGCTGAATGGAGACGTGAAAAAGCATGGGGCTCCCCGTTTGGGATTGGCGGTTTTACTGCTCCCAGATGTGATCACATTTGACCACAGAATCTGAGGTGTTAAGTGTCAGTGATTGGTATTACTGCCGATTGCAGACATTAGCCCCTGGGCCTCTGCTGTGTAGAAACAGGTTATGGAACTCCACTACATTAAACCCCTATATTTAAAAACCATGCTTCCACCATCCATGTATGTTGTAGGCATGGAAAGAGTTAATAACTAGGGTTATCAAACCTCCCTTTGCAATAAAGAGTTCTCCTGCAATCTCTTGGATCCCCCACAGATGAGCAAATCTGACACCAATAACCACATACCTTTTATACACACATCACCTGATTATGCCCAAACCAACAGTCCATTAGAAACCATTGGCTATTACAGAGAGCCTACCTAAACATCAAGGAGTTCTCTAACCCCATAATGATTTGTTAGAAGAGAACATGGAATATCAAAGACAACCTGGTGAGGGCAGATTTGGGTAGACTGAAACAAATACCCAAACGGTAGTTCCTCAATACTGGAGAAAATTGGATTTTTCCATGTCTCCATTCAGCTAGTTGCACCGATATTATTAGAGGGAATTTGTTTTACCATTCACAGGTAGTATATGGATTTGGTCACAACACCATTCTCCAGCCTTCCCTTCTATTTGCCATTATTTACTTTTTTGTCTTCCCTCCTTCTGTCCCTCAACCCCATCTTCCCCTGTAATTTCTCTCTTCTTCCTTTCCTCCACTTTCTTCTAGCCATCCCCTTCCCTTAACCCCCTCTTTCCTCCTCCACCTTTTCCCTTCCCCATACTCTCTTTCTTCTCTATCTTCTGTTTCTTCTCTATTTCCTTCCTTCTCATTTTCCTCATTTGTCACTCTTTTTTTTATCCTTTTCCACTTTTCTCTCCCTTTCTTCTTCTTTTAGCATTGCACCTTTAAATTTCTATTATATCCTTTACACACTCCTTTACTTACTCTTTTTCACCATTTCTTTCCTATTTCCTATTTCATGCCTTCAAATTTTGCCCTTAGCTTCAATTAGCCCATAGTGTCCTCATAACTATGGTGACTCTTTCCCCTGGCTCAAGCCTGACTTCTTTTATATGCCACAGCTTCTCGATTACTATGGCAAGGCACATTGTCTGCACACTCTGGGCATTTTCCTCCCTTCTTAAGTTGCGGATGGAGGTCCTGACTTGGCTTCTTCACCAGTCCCACATCTAGAACATACTGTACGCAGTCACACAACAACCTTCATTCTCAGTACATACACCACCAATTTGCTATCTGTGCACCCTCTCTGTACAATTTACATGGTAAGAAGCCTTTGTATTCTTCTCCCTCAGTTATTTTCTCTTTCCCCACAGTTTTACTTCTACATTCTTCTCTCCATCTTTTAACCACCTCATCGATGTCTTATTCCCTACTAGTTTAATCCTTAGGCTGTATACTACATAGTATCAAGTTAGGAGGTCTTTTCTGATTTTAGTAAGACTTCTTTTACACTGTCATTAGGTTTATCCGGCAGGCTGTTCCAGAAGGGCAAAAGTCTGCCCGGTCTGTACTAGAGTTTGCACATGTGTGCTGCTGGAAGTCCGCCCTGGCTCCATTCACTATGCGTTTTTTGTCCAGCCACCTCTCTGTATGTTTGCCGTGCTGTAGCTGCATTTCGTTCCTTCCCCATTACAATGAATGGGGCCAGGGAAGACTTCCAGCAGCACAGGTGTGCAAACATTAGTTCAGATCAGACAGGCTGTTCCCTTGCCAGAGCAGTCTGTCAGACAAGCCTAACATCGGTGTGAAAGAAGCTTAAAGGGAACCTGTCATCTCCGAAACACCCCCTGAACTAGAGTAAGAGATGTATAGTGTAAGTGATGCTGAATCCGAATATGTAAGTTTTATCTTCATACTCACTTCCATTCTGACGCTGTGCTCCCACAAACCTGCAGTAAAATGCACTCACTGGACTCATCTTTGAGTCCTCTCCATTATGTGAGTGAGCACCGGAGTCCACTGAGTGCATTTTACTGCAGGTTTGTGGGAGCACAGCGTCGGAATGGAAGTGAGTATGAAGATAAAACTTACATAACCGGACTCAACATCACTTACACTATACACCGCTTACTCTAGTTCACGGGGTGTTTTGGAGATGACAGGTTCCCTTTAAGGGCCAGTTCACATACACACACTGATTCTGTACTGTTTCTGCCTCAAAATCTGATCCAAAAACTCCTCCGCTCCTATTCATTTTAATGGGAATCAGTACTTGCTTCTTTTTTTTGTAAAAAAGAAGCGCAGCAAAAAGAAACAGCGAGTCTTAACTTGGGGCAGGATCAGTGCTGAATCTCTCATTGAAATGAATAGGAAGCAGCTGTTACAAGTAAGCCCTTGCATTTTGTTTGCCTTTTCAGCGTGTTTTTTGGTGCAGATATGCTCCAAAAACTTGAAGCTTAAAATTTCAACCTTGTATTAAACCCATTGGTTAAAAAAGACACTTCAAAACACTGCATCAAAAACGTGTCAAAAATTGCATAAAAAACATGTATTCCAAGCTGATTTTTTAGTGTGTTTTTCAAAATCAGTGGTCTGAACTGGCCCTAAGCAATTTTGTTTGTTCCCCTTATTCAAATAGAGACCCTTTTTATGTTTATTGCTGGGTACCATCTACCCACCCATGCTTTAACTCTAATATGGCTATGTAGAGTAAAAATTTGTTTTTACCCACAGTGATTTGGATAAAGGTCTGGGACAGACTAAAATGTCAATTAAATTGGATATATGTCGTCCTAATAGAACCCGTTATCTGTGTGCATTTCTACACATGGTGACTGGAATAAGAATCTGCTGATTCATAAACATCAGAATTCCAAATCTCCTCTGGCTTCACTATTAGCAGCAAAACATAAAAATTAGGGGTGAGCGAAACGAACCGTAACAAACCAGATTCGTTACGAACTTTGCAAAAAGTTCGGTTCGTCACCAAACCGAACTTTTGAAAAGTTCGTAACGAATCTGGTAAAAAAAAAACGGTAACGCAAAACTGTACTTTTTTCACAGAGTAGACCAGGATACAAGGGATTATTACTCCTATAATCCCTTGTATCCTGGTTTTCTGTGAAAAAAAAGATGTGTGACGTCACCCCACAGCCCCTGAAGTGTCTGAGCGCGCCGACATCTTGTCAGTGCGTCTCAAGACTTCAAAGGCAGAGGAGCTCCACATTAGTTAGAGAAAAGATATAGATAGATAGATAGATAGATAGATAGATAGATAGATAGATAATCAAACAAGTAGATAGATACAGGGGGAGATAGAGAAGAAATAGAAAGGGTTAGTGAGAGAAGCAGGAGAGAGGAAGAGAAAGCTAGATATAGAAGATAAGATGATAGGGAAAGAGGCTGAGAAAGCAAGAGATAGGTAGAGATAGGGAGAGAAAGTCATATAAATAAAAAATTGTGAGATCTAGGGAGATCTAGGGAGAGATAGGGTGATAAAAAAAGAAATAGTGAGAGAAAAGAGTCAGGACAGGTAGCGTGACCGTACACGCTACATGTTGCTGATCAGCTGGGTGCCATCAACCCCGTTTAGCCGCAACAAAAAAGTTTAAAAAAAAACTAAAAAAAAAGTAATAAACAAAGTTTAAAAAAAAAGTTAAAAAAAAGTTATTAAAAAAGTTAAAAAAGTTATTAAAAAAATAAAGTTTAAAAAAGTATAAAAAAAATACATCATTTAATTTCCCCCCACCCAAATAAAAATATGTCCAAGTGTCCTACTTCCAGCACTTCCCAGGCAAGGAATGCAACAGCAGGCGGTGAGGGTAGGAGAAGTGGCAGCACCAGGCCCGGTGGCAGCCGGGGTAACAGGCGTGGCAGCAGGGTGCAGCTACCCCTGATGGCCACTGGTCAAGTAAGAACCACACAGCCAGCGGTTCTAGATTGGCTTACCCAATCCTCCAGTTCCACCGCCCAAAGCTCCCAAACGAGGAGTCAAGCATCCGCTGGATCATCCGACACCACCCTTACATGGGACGGTCAGCGAGAGTCCTCTGCCCCGTCCCCTGTTATTAGAATGCCACTCACCTTTGGGGCACCTTCTGCCAGGGAACTCTTGGCAAACCTTGATCTGCCCTTGGAGTCTCTACCACTTTTTAGTGATGAGGAGGAGGAGGAGGAAGTCCACCAAAGTCAGGGGGTGGAACGTAGTGAGACTCCAGAGGAGGTGTTGGCTGTAAGCAGTCAACAGAGCCAGGGAGGGGCATCCAGTGCCACACCTGATATTCTGTCCCAGCCACCGGAGGAAAGTAGCAGTGATGACGATGTCGCTGATCGGACGTGGCGCCCTCAAGCAGCATCATCCTCATCATCAGGGGAGGAAATAGAGGTGCCACCGACGCAGCAACATCCCACTGTTTCAAGGAACCGAGGCACAAGAGGGAGGGGTAGAAGCCAAGCTACCAGGCAGAGATCACCCTCTCAAAGCCTTGGTCCTGAGAGGGCACCCTCAGGCAGCAGTGGCAGTCAACAGGCAGCAAGACCCCCCGTGGCTGTCAGCAAACCACGGTCCTGCTGGGGAAAGATAAGCACATCGCTTTGTGCCTACTGTGCAATGAGAGGGTCAGTCGTGGCAGGGGTGATAATCTCGGGACAACATCCATGCGAAAGCACATGGAAAGGCAACACCAACAGGCCTGGAAGAACCGTGACCCCAATACCACCTCCTGTCCGGATGCACCATACACTGCAGATCCCATCATGCAGCATCCTCTCAGTGCAACTCAGGGCTCGTCAGTCTCAGGTGCCAGCACCAACACAGTGTCACTGCCATCTACACCGCTAATGAGGCAGCAATCCGTGACTGAGTCCATGGGCAGACGTCAGGTGTATTCCAGCAGCCATCCCATGACCCAGAAACTGACCGGACACCTGGTTAAGCTGCTGGTGCTTCAGGCTCTGCCCTTCAACCTCGTGGAATCCCAGCCTTTCAGGGATTTCATGGTGTGTGCGCACCCCAGATGGCGAGTCCCCAGCCGCCACTACATCTCTGGCAAAGCTGTCCCATCACTGCACAGTTATGTGCAGAAAAAGGTGGACGACTCATTGGGACTCTCTGTGTCCAAGACCGTGCACCTGAGTGCTGATGTCTGGTCCTCAAATTATGGCCAAGGGCAGTACATGTCTGTTACTGCCCATTGGGTCAACATCCTCCCAGAGGACAATCAGGAAGTTGGCCCATTCTTGCCACTGTCACCTCCACGGTGCTTTAGGGGGCCAGCAGCGGGAAGCAGAAGTTCTGCCTCCACCACCTTGCAACCATCTGCCGCTTTGACAGCAGTCCAACCTGCCCCGGTGTCTTACCACCGATGTCAGGCCCGGCGCTCTCAGGCTGTCCTCCATTTGGTGAGCCTGGGTGTACGGAGCCACAGTGGGCAGGAGCTCCTCCGGACCATCAGGGAGGAGATCAATCAATGGCTGACCCCACGTCAACTAACGGTGGGAAGTGTGGTAGCAGACAATGGGAGGAACATTGTCTCTGCAGTGCAGCAGGGAGGGCTGAGTCATACACCTTGTATGGCACAAGTGCTGCCGCCTCCTCCTCCTCCGTCAATTGTCTCTTCTCAACTATACTGGTCTGGGTGCTATACAAGTGCTGCCGCCTCCTCCTCTGTCAATTGTCTCTTCTCAACTATACTGGCCTGGGTGCTATACAAGTGCTGCCGCCTCCTCCTCCGTCAATTGTCTCTTCTCAACTATACTGGCCTGGGTGCTATACAAGTGCTGCCGCCTCCTCCTCCGTCAATTGTCTCTTCTCAACTATACTGGCCTGGGTGCTATACAAGTGCTGCCGCCTCCTCCTCCGTCAATTGTCTCTTCTCAACTATACTGGCCTGGGTGCTATACAAGTGCTGCCGCCTCCTCCTCCGTTAATTGTCTCTTCTCAACTATACTGGCCTGGGTGCTATCAAGTGCTGCCGCCTACTCCTCCGTCAATTGTCTCTTCTCAACTATACTGGCCTGGGTGCTATCAAGTGCTGCCGCCTCCTCCTCCGTCAATTGTCTCTTTTCAACTATACTGGCCTGGGTGCTATACAAGTGCTGCCGCCTCCTCCTTCGTCAATTGTCTCTTCTCAACTATACTGGACTGGGTGCTATACAAGTGCTGCCTCCTCCTCCTACGTCAATTGTCTCTTCTCAACTATACTGGCCTAGGTGCAATCAAGTGCTGCCGCCTCCTCCTCCGTCAATTGTCTGTTCTCAACCATACTGGCTTGGGTGCAATCAAGTGCTGCTGCCTCCTCCTCCTCCGTCAATTGTCTGTTCTCAACCATACTGGCCTGGGTGCAATCAAGTGCTGCCGCCTCCTCCTCCGTCAATTGTCTGTTCTCAACCGTACTGGGTCCAATACAGTACTATTACTGCTGCTGGTTCCACTGTCAAATGTCTGTTTTACACCCTACTGGGTCCAAGGCAATGCTGCCGGTGTTGCCAACTTGCACTTTGTGTCCTATGTCTCGTGTGATCACTTACACCTTGGCTAATGTGTACCTGTTCTGGGGTGCACAAGGTCTAATTAAATGGTACGCCTGTCTGTCTTCTGACCTGTGATGTCACTGAGACCGCATCGACTTCAACGCAGCCTATTCTTGGGCTGGTGCCACGATCTACCGTGTGTTTTTGGTCCTCTGGCATGACATGGACTGCTCCAGCGGACATCTTCAATGCTGTCAAATGTTGTCGACCTGGCTGTCGACGATTATTTTTGCACTTTGATTTTTTCCACTTTTTTCATTGAAATAGCAATTGCAACTAAACGAAACTATACTCCCACTATTGTAGCTGCAATTATTCAGCCGTTATAGCAAGGTTCGTTTTAGGTTCGGTTCGTACTAATCCGAATTTCACGGAAGTTCGCCGAACCGAACTTTTCAAAAGTTCGCTCATCCCTAATAAAAATGTACTGGGAGCTTCATGGTGCATGCATTTTCATGGCTGAACATCTGCATGTAAGAGTTATAACAATAAAAAAATGCTCTTATTGTGTAAAACGTAAAAAAAAAAAAAAAAAAAATAGACATATTTGGTATCGTTGCGTCCGTAACAACTGGCTCTACAAAAATATAACATGATCTACCCTATGAAGTGAACGGTGTAAAAAAAAATATATAGAAAAATGCCTGCTTTTTTTTTTTAGTTAACCTCCCAAAAATTAGATTAAAAAGTGATCAGAAAGCTGGATGTACCCCAAAATGGTGCCAATAAAAAGCACAGCTTGTCCTGCAAAAAATAAGACCTCATGCAGCTCAGTCCACAAAAAAATTAAAAAGTTATCACTCTTTTTTTCACACAAACCATGACAAAAAATTCCATGTTAGAAAATGCAGATGCTAGGGCAGGCTGATAGGATAGCGTTAGTAAAAATGGTTATCCTACCTCTGATACTGTATGTCATTATAAATGCACCAATTTGGATAGGGCATAAGACATTTAAGTATATAGAAACTCTGATTAATAAATTAATTTGGGGAAGGAAGAGAGCCAGACTAAAACAAAAGTTCCTATGTAAACCTAGTACGAAGGGAGGGATAGGTTTACCCGCCTTTTTTCTTTATTACATTGCTGCGTTGATGCAATATATTGGGGAGAGCACAAATTCACAATTGGTTAAGGTTTTGTTACACCATAGAAGGGGGGATCTATATAATATTTTTGAACTTTTGGAGTCAGGTCAATTGAACACAGGCATATATACGAAATGGCCCATAGCTAAAGCATGGCACAAGGGATGGGATATATATAAGGGGTTGATAGGGATTAAGGGAGCCACTACATATACTCCACTATGGGATAATGTACACTTGGGGGAGTTTTTTAAATTTCCCAATACACAATTTTGGAAACGTAAGGGATTAACGAGGGTAGCACACTTATTTAAAAATGGGGAGTTATTGGAATTCCGAGTGCTTAAGGAAAATAAAAAATTAGGAAATAAGGATTGGCTTAGATATCAGCAATTAGCGCATGCGTGTAGGAAGGAAATAAACAAAACTCTATTTAATATTAATGAAGAAAATACCCAAATATTAGTAGACAATCTTGGGAATAAAAAAGGTAATCTCTCCAAAATATATAAGATAATAGGCATAGGAGCTATGAAGGGTGTGAAACATACGGGTCAAGATAGGTGGACAAGAGATTTGGGGGATTCCACTCATCTAGATTGGGAGGAGATTCTTGCTAATATTGAGAAAGGCACATATAATATGAATCAAAGACTGATACAACTTAAGATTATTTACAGACTGCATTATGCTCCGAATATGGCATATAGGATGAATATTAAAAAAGACTCTAAATGTAATCGCTGTGAAGGTGAAAACGCAGACCTTTTTCATATGTTATGGGGATGTAAAAAAATCAACACCTACTGGAACTTGGTTTATAAGAAAATGGAAGATACCCTCCAGGTTAAGATTCCCTTTGCACCAGAGTATGCAATCTTAGGCATGAAACCTAGAAACGTCTTATCAGAATTCAAACAAACATTAATTATAACATTACTATTTATTGCAAGGACGGTAATTATGAAAAAATGGATAAGTAGTGGGGAACCGGACATGATGGAATGGCAGACATTAAGTAAGAGAATAAAATCATATGAAAGAATGAGATGTAATAACTTTAATAGGAAAAGACATTGGGACAACACTTGGGGAATATGGACTGTTTAGATACTATACATTGATTTGGTAATGTAACTGGCAGCCAGCCTCAGATAGGGAGGGGTGGGGGAAGGTAGGAAGGGGGGGAAGTGGGATATCGAGTATTTTGTAATGTAATTGATATTGCGATCTCTATACTGAATGGATGATATACAAAAATTTTTAAAAAAATTTAAAAAAATGCAGATGCTGCTCCTCCCCTTCTGAGCCCTGGCGTATCCCCAAATAACAGTTTACGACCACATGTGGGGTGTTTCTGCAAACTGCAGAATCGGGGTAATAAATATTGAGTTTTGTTTTGTTGTTAACCCTTTATGTGTTACAGGAAAAAAATGATTAAAATGGAAAATCTGCAAAAAAAGTGAAATTTTGAAATTTCACATGTATTTTGCTTTAATTCCTGTGGAATACTTAAAGGGTTAACAACATTTCTAAAACCAGTTTTGAATAGTTTGAGGGGTGTAGCTTCTAAAACGGGGTCATTTATGGGTGGTTTCTATTATGTAAGCCCACAAACTGACTTCAGAACTGAACTGGTCCTTAAAAAAGTTGATTTTGCAAATTTGCAAAAATTGCGTCTAAAATTCTAAATCTTCTACTGTCCAAAAAAAATAAAATGACACTACCAAAATGATGTCAACATAAAGTAGACATATGGGGAATGTAAATTAAAAAGGATTTTATGGGTCATCACTATCTGTCTTAAAAGCAGAGAGATTGAAATTTAGAAAACAGTGAATTTTTTCAAATTTTCGTTAACTTTTGGATTTTTTTATAAATAAAATTAAAACTTATCGACTCAAATTTACCATTAACTTGAAGTACAATGTGTCCCGAGAAAACAGTCTCAGAATCGCTTGGATAAGTAAAAGCGTTCCAAAGTTATTACCACATGAAGTGACACATGTCAGATTTGCAAAATTAGGCCTGGTCAGGAAGGAGGGAAATGGCCCAGAGCTGAAGTGGTTAAAAATGGACTGACATTTATCACTAACATGAAGTACAATATATCACGAGAAAACAATCTCAGAATTGCCTCTATAAGTAAAAGCATTCCAGAGTTATTATCACGTATCCTAAGAGAATTAAGTAATGTCATAGCCAGACCCTTATTTCTGATATTCAAGGGTTATTTACTTTATAAAAAAGGCGACTGAAGGGAGATCTAATAACCATGTATAAATATATCAGTGGTCAGTACAGAGATCTCTCCCATGAACTATTTATCCCCAGGACTGTGACTGTGGCGAGGGGACATCCTCTGCGTCTGGAGGAAAGAAGGTTTGTTCACAAACATAGAAGAGGATTCTTTACGGTAAGAGCAGTGAGACTATGGAACTCTCTACTTGAGGAGGTGGTGATGGTAAGTTCACTAAAAGAGTTCAAGAGGGACCTGGATGTATTTCTGGAGGGTAACAATATTACAGATTATAGCTACTAGAGATGGGTCGTTGATCCAGGGAGTTATTCTGATTGCCTGATTGGAGTTGGGAAGGAATTTTTTTTCCCCTAAAGTGGTGAAAATTGACTTCTACCTCACAGGGGTTTTTTGCCTTCCTCTGGATCAACTTGTAGGATAACAGGCCGAACTGGATGGACAGATGTCTTTTTTCGGTTTTATAAACTATGTTACTATGTTGCATAAAATTACACATATCAGATGGCAAAAATTGGCCTAGGATTTAAGGTGAAAAGTTGCTTTGTACTGAAAGGGTTAAGTAATCTTACATCACCAAACACAATGGCAAGCGTCAGATGGAGTGGTGTAAAGCACACCAACACTGGACTCTGGAGCACTGAGAATGTGTTCTATTGAATGACAAATCACACTTTTGTGTATGGCAGTCTGATGGATGAGTTTGGATTTGGTGAATGCTAGGAGAATGTCTTCTGCCTGACATGGGGTCACCAGGGTGTCTTCTTACACTAGCCGAGTCACTGATTTACAGCCGACAAGCCCGCCCATCTCACTGTGATTGACATGCCGGCACATCTGAAATCTAAGGCATGCGCTATAAATACTCTCTCCCTTCTCCTCTCATAACATGCATAGTAAGCTGACATGTACAATATACAACGGAGGAAAAGGGACAGAGTATTTACAAGATTCAGATGAGCCCAGATATCAGGGGTATATCAGTCACCCATGGGTGGGTTGGCTGGCGGCAGTGTAAGAAGACACCTCGATGACATCATGATCTTCATTTATGGAATGGCAAATTTGTGGATTTACATCAAAATGCTAAGGCTAAGAGCTTTGAGCTTTAGAAGACATAGCAATGATTTTGCTGTAGCATGAAATACAGCCCCATATCATTAGTTGCATATGGCAAATGTGATTACAAGTTACCTTTAAATGTTTTTTTGCTGATATAATTGCCATTTGTATGGAAGTACAGTGTTATTATATGAGTCTTATTGGGGGATCCCCTCAAAGACAGTGAAGAGCTGCTAAGAAAAAACATTCCTGCTCTTGTATGTTCAGCCCAGTCGGTATTACATGGTTGCCCATTCATTTGAATGGGTTCCAGGCAATACTACGTTCCCCTCTAGTGGCCACTGCATGGGAAGTGTGAGCTTGGCCATAACTTCCCCTGTGAATATCAGCTGATCTGATGATTTGTTGGGACAGTTCCCTTAATTGACTATGGATATATTATGTCACTTTTAATATGGAAATCAGGCGGCCTTCATAAATAATCCAGGTGCTCAAAGACATAAATCTGGACCTAGGTGGTATTAAGATTATAATTGTGCAGAAATATGAAATATAGCTACCGAGCTACAGTAACTTCACATTACAGGTGCATTTAGTCATTTCTCAGAGGAGATGAATGTACAGTAAATGCTGTAACTTACGGAGTGTAATGGAAATTGCAATCACATTTCACTCACATTTCGCAGGAGCACATAAACAGCTATTAATGAGAAAATATAGAAATGGCAGACAGGAGTAGCATGCCACAATAAACTTTCATATGACAGAGAAATGTCTCCCACACCACAGCATGCTGATGTTGTATATTTAATACTTATTTAAAGTCCCAGTATGGTGACACATTAAACTACCGCATAGCCCATTCATCTTATGTTCTCACCATCACATTAATCTTTATCATCGTTACTGAGGATTTTACTGTCTATGCTCCCCACTTCTCTGATTTTCAGTGTCATGTGAGTATAAAGAAGAAGAGAACATGGCTGTCCTCATTATGGCTTATTTTATTACCTAACTTTGTCATAGACAAGGATCATGCATGCTATTTCTGACCTACAGAACATTGCTTACCTACGTCATTGAACATTTTGAGTCTTTTTATCTTGTCCTAAAAGTGGATGTTTTTGTTAACCTTTATTTTTCTCCAAGCAGTTCATGTAACAACTGACATTTGAAAAGTACAAGCAAAATTCTTAGGAAAAAAAAGCCTATTGATGAGCACTCTGTAGACATTTGCTTATGCCTCCTGAGGTAAAGTAAAGTAAACACAACTAAACGGAAAGTAAAAAGAGAACAAAATAAACTGAAAAAAAGCAAACAAAATAAACTAATTTATCATGCTGTTTCTCCAATTATACACCTAGGTGCTTTTAATATTTGTTACCATTTTGTATTATTAGGGCTAGGATAAAAGGTAGGTAAAGTAGGTGGGTGCCCATGATGCCACTGATCAGGGGATTACACAATGCTTGGATTAAAAAATATTATGATTAGAATACCTCTTTAGCGTATTTGTGAGGGGGTTGGTTCCTGTAACAGAGAAATAGACCTTCACTGTGTATTCGGTGGCCGGTGACCTGAGAAAGTAGCTGCAGGATTCAATGGATTGTACTGTAGGCAGGGGCAGACATACCATATAGGCAACCTGTGCTGCTACACAGGCTACCAGAAGGTATGGGCCCATTTTCACCTTAAAATTATTTGTAGATTATTATACAGACTTTATGAGGTGTTCTTTTTTGAGCAGTTGAAGAACATGGAGCCCATATACTGGTCTAGCATGAAGGCTCTTTGCTGTCTGTGTTCACCTGTGACTACAGGTACTATATACAGTAAGGTGGCCAGCTGCCCCTGTATTGGGGATTGCACTTTACTGGAGGAAAAAACATAGGAGCAATGTCTTTGGGCAGGGGACAATTAAATGATTATCAGACAGCTATCATGCTAAACTTCTGTCCAAGGGTAGTGGAATGCTTTCTGAAACCCATGCCAAAGCTACCAACAGTTCTTCTCCTGTCCTTGATTTTCCAGGTTCTTCTTGGTTCATCAGTTTAACTGTTGAACATTTGGCCTGATCAGATTTAACTGTCATGTGAACCCCTAAAATGCATTGTTCTTGAATAACAATAAACCATCAAAGCTCTGAATTTCCACATGTATGCAGCCAATAAAACATTATTTGTATAAAAGATTAAACAAGATAAGTAACACAAAGTATTTACAAAGCCAATTTTTTTAATTAGAGTTAACCCTTTCCCTGGCAAGGATGTATGTCATAAGTTGTTGAAGGGAGGCAATTCAGTAGCCAAGGACTTACCTCTTAAATCTTAGCTACTATGTGACAAGTGAAAGATTTAAGCCATGTCTTGTTTTCAAGCTCACAGCTTAAAAACAAGGTCTCAGTGAAAGATTTAAATTGCAATCTTGGTTTTATTTTAAAACTGAGATTCTCACACAGCCTGAGATATACCAGCAGGAAGAACCCCCCCTTCTCTTCAACCAGTTGAGATATGAGCCTGCATGGAGATGGAAGGGGCAGTGGAGGAATGCTCACATGCTGCACTGAGAAGTGAAAACCATAAAGTGGTCTATCTCCCTGTGTAACTTTACATTTCCCCAGGATAACATGGACTTCTGTGCATATTATCAACCCCTTTCTCCCATGACTCAGACAGCATACTTGCTCTTTGATTTACACATATTGGGATCATATTTTCTGTAAAAGAAGTGAGCAGATGTGCAATTTCTCTTCTAATCACCCCTCTGTGCCTAATTATACTGCTTTATTGATGCCATGACCCAGATGTTTAAAAGCGTCTGGATCAAGGCATCAAATAAGTTGCACCAAACACACCAACATCAAGTTTACATTTCAGACTGTCCCAATCTTGTCCATATGTGAGCTATAGAATTAAATATCCAGACAGCTTCTCTAATAATACTGTAATAATGCTGTAATATCGATAACAATTATCATTAGAACATTCGCCAAAGTTTTCCTAAGATTCGTATATTCGGCGAATAGATTTGTTGTATTTGCATACAAAATATACGTTATTATGTGCTATTAGCGAACATTCGCGCACTAATAACGAACGTTCATTTAAAAAATGGACGCAACTTCTTAGAACATGTATGCAAATAGTGTACAAATACTTAGCGTACTATTGTCTATACGATTACGTAATACGCAGGCACGCACGATGAGTGGCTGCGGCGTGCACTCCTCAGAGGCAGAGCGAATATTCGAAAATGGCATCCAGGCGATTCTCATCACTTAGCTCTGAAGAGCTGAAATTCCTGATCCGGGTAATGGACAGAGAGGATTACGATGGCACACATCGCCATCCAAACCAGCATAAGAAGGAGGTTATCCAGCAGGTGATCCAAGGCCAACGCCATCGTTTCCACACCGTGCGGACCCCAGGCCAGATCCAGCGGAAATGGTCCGATTTGAAATTCAAATGCCCAGAGCGGCTTAATGAGATCCGCGCAGAGATACGGCAGGGTGAGTAACAAAATATTTGATAAGTAAAAACATGTAAAAAAAATAGTGTACTGTATTGTATATATACCAGCAGTCACTGCGAATAATGAAAAAAAGTATAGAAGGACAATGTGGTCGTGCGTAGTGCGCTGCAGTAATTTTGTTTCATGCTAGGCAACGCCTCTAACTCTCGACCCAAACAACTTAAGTGAAGGTATTCTAGTCATTATTGTTAATGGTGTTGGCCGTTCTCCCGTTTGTGTCATGCAAATGCCCTAGTTCGAAAGAAAGTACCCTTATATGCCCCTTCATAGTTAGCGCTTCCTCCTCCTACACACAGACTCAAAGACATGCCAATGCTGCAGCTACCGTCAGTGGGCGATATCCAAAGTATTCCTACCGCCCACTTCCAGCTGCCGTGGAGTTAGCCAGCACGCTATTTGCTGCTTCATGTAATGTAGCAAGCGCTGGCCTGTGTGGCTGCTACTGCCAACACAAACTAAGTCTAACACTGCATGGCAGCGTTTCACCTGGCACGTGTGATATGAAGGAGCGGGGGTAACTCGCTGCACTGACGCTCCAGCAGGCGGACTGCCTGTGGAGGTGGAAGTGGATAATTGTTGGATGGTCTGCTGCAATCCTGGCTGGAAAGCACGTGGAGGTGCCAACAGCAATTGACCGGGTTGCTGGGGGGTTCCTGTCTCGTTGCCACTAAATACATTCAGCCAGTGGGCAGTAAAAAACATGTATTGCCCATGGCTGTAAGCACTGCTCCAGGTGTCCACCGTGACGTGCACTGTGCTGCAGAGAGACAGCTGCAGGGAGCGTCCAATATTCTCAGCCACGTGGGAGTAAAGGGCAGGGATAGCTTTGTTGGAGAAGTAATGCTGGCTAGGGACCTGCCAGCGTGGCTGAGCACAAGCCATTAGCTCCCTAAAAGCTGGGCAGTCAACCAGCTGGTACGGCAGAGACTGCACAGCCAGCAACTTTGTCAGGTGACCATTCATTTTGCGCACTGTCGGATTACTTGTGGCGTAAAACTGCTTCCTGGCGACGCACTCGGCAATGGACTTCTGCCGAATGAGAGGAGGTGGAGAAATGCACGCACTGGCCAACGATGAGGTGGATGTACTCGTTACACCCCAGAATGCGGGCTGAGCTATGGCCCTAGATGCGGCCTACCTGACAGAAGGGACCCCGGGAGAAGTAACCAGCTCTTTAGTATTAATGGGCTGCTCTAAATTGCCAGCATGATGCCGCTTCAAATGGTTCCACAGAGCAGTGGTCCCAACATTCGTGGCTTTTCCACGGCTCAATTTCTGTTTTCACAAATTACACGTGGCCATACTGCTATCCCCCGGCAGAGTGGTAAAATACTTCCACACACCCGACGTGCGCCCTCCACAGCTGGCCAAGCTTGTAGCCCTTGCACGCTTACACCCTGGTGCCGGCCCCACTATATTTGGGGTCTCGCTAGTTCCCAGGGAAGCACTAGCCCTGGGCCTAACTCACCTCTGCCATCTGTTGCTGCCACTACTAGTACCACCCTCCTCCTCTGAGCTCAAATCCTCCTCACCAGCCCGATCCGCTTCCAGGTCCTCTGGTTTAACACATCAGATTCATCTTCAGAATCCTCCACAACACATTTTTGGGAATGCAAATTAGGCTTTTCCCCACCAACTGACAATTCCGGGCAGTCCAAACTCTGACTGTCCTCTAAGAAATCCTCAGGAAGGCTGTCCTCTATAACCGCCGGATTATAAGGTGGGCTTCGGTGGCTTCTTTTTTTAGAAATTGCAGAAGGGACACCACTAGGAGGGAGCACTGAAGCCCGAGAGGTGGCAGAAAATGAAGGGGTTTGCTTGAGTGGAATGGTGGAGCAGGACGAGTATGACCCCTGGCTACATATGGATACTGTATCAGCAGATGACAGCAGATCATCCGGCTGAGACTGAGATGAGCGTGCCATCCACTCCACTACCTCATCTACTTTCTCCTCCACTACAATTTTGCGCCTCGGTGGGTTAGCCTGGTGGAAAAACGGCCAAGTATTGCAAATACTACTAGTAGATTCTCCAGCTACAGGTCTTTTGGCACTGCTGCCCTGTCCCACCTTCTCCTTTTTTTAAAGCTCAAAGTCTGGCTGGAACTGGACCCCTTTTGCTTATCCATTCCAGACATTTTTCAATTCACTCTGTGACCCTGCAGCTGGTCTTTGTCCCTGTATCTCACTGTCTCTCCCTGTCTCTCCCTATCTCTCCCTGTCTCTCTCTCCCTGCTTGATTAAATACTAGCCCTGAACTGGCCCTGCACTTGCCCTGCAGTATCCCTGATATCTGTAATATGGATTCCCAGAGCAATTACACCCCAATTTTCACAAAACAGGTCTCAGAGTCTCAGAACTTTACACACAGTGCTTCTGCTTGTCTCAGCAGTCGCAGCAGAAGTGATGCGTCACTGGCTTACCGAGCCTGAGCCAATCAGAGCAAGCCCTGCCCATTAGGTCAGGTGACCGCTTTCTTCCCGGGCTTTTGCGCACGATAAACGAACAGTAAAAGTTCGCTAATGAATTGAAATCGTACGCAACAGCGTATACAGAAACTTATACGTGGCAATAGCGTATAATTTAAAGGACAAACTACGTAGCGAATGCGTACAAAGCCGAAGCGAATCACCTAATATTCGGATTCGCTTCGCAGGTAAAAAAAAACAAGATTCGATACGAATCAACGAATTGACGAATCGATTCGCTCATCTCTAAATGTAGTGTATTCTCACAAATGGAAAAACTTTCATCAGTCAGAAAAAGACATTTTCGCTCACTGACTGTCGACATAAGCAATTGTTTTCAATTACTGGCATTTTTTTTAAATAATCGTATTCAGATACTTTTCAGTAAGGTGTAATACAGGGGCTTTTTCTGTGCCCATACTATTGATGCAACACCTGGACCTCCCATGGTTCATCGGTTGGTGCATTAGTGCAGTTATTGCATTTCTTTAACACAAGTAGCACTGAATGTGGACATCATACAGTTTTTGTAGACTATATTTTATTTGCATAAGGACTCTAGAATACTCATTTTAGTCTCAAATTACAATTTTTGTCAAATTTTCGCTAATAATCATTGTGTGCTGCAAAGTTGCATGAGGGTACAATCAGGGCCGACATTAGGGGACAATTGCCGGGGCCCCCATCTTCTAAGGGACCCCCTACTTCAGTCCTGCTGAACATGGGTTCAGAAGATCCCTGAACTGGCAGTGTTACTGAAGAGTCTGGACTCTGGTTCTTAGCTTAAAATCCATATATGGAGTCAGTGCTATGAACAAGAAGAGGGTATCCCCAAGCATTGTCAATATTAGAGATGAGCGAATTTTTCAAAAATTCGATTTGGTTGGTTTGCCGAATTTTCCGAAACGATTTGATTCGGTCCGAATAAATTAGTGGCGAATAGCATTAAAAAACGGATAATTCTGGCCTGCAGAGAGCCTGTATAGTGGTGTAGAACACTGTGCCTTGCAGTAACACACATAGGGTGTCTGCTGTGGTAGTGAAACAATATTGTGAGACAGTATGACACGCAGATAGCAGTCGTCGCTCTTAGAATCGCTGCACACGTTACGTATTTGGTCAGTTATGGGTCCAAAACTGACCAAATAACTAAAGTCTGAACTCAGCCTTACAGGTTAATGTTAGCGCCAGCTATAAAGAACCGTGCAGAGGCCCAAGATCCTACTAGAACACCAAAGAGCGCACTCCTTTTACACCCATTCACTGATTCCACATAGATTTCTTACAGAAACTGCTCTATTACACGCTTAAACAAGCAGAGCCCCCCCCCCAGACAGTGTGGAGATGTCAGTGACAGCAGCATCATGAGACCACAGAGTGGCCCGACGAGAGTGTATAGGAGGCTGTGACAGCAGCTTTAGCATCTGGAGAACACAGAGTGCTACGATGACAGTGTAGAGGAGGCAGTGACAGCAGCTGTAGCATCAGGAGAACATAGAGTGCTAAGAAGACAGAGTAGAGGAGGCAGTGACAGCAGCTGTAGCATCAGGAGACCATAGAGTGCTACGACGACAGTGTACAAGAGGCAGTGACAGCAGCTGTATCATCAGGAGACCACAGAGTGGCACGACGATAGTGTAGAGGTGGCAGTGACAGCAGCTGTAGCATCAGGAGACCACAGAATGGCACGACGATAGTGTAGAGGTGGCAGTGACAGCAGCTGTAGCATCAGGAGAACACAGAGTGCTATGACGACAGTGTAGAGGAGGCAGTGACAGCAGCTGTAGCATCAGGAGACCACAGAGTGGCACGACAACAGTATATAGGAGGCAGAGGCAGTAGCTGTAGCATTATGAAGCCACAGAGTGGCACAATGACAGAGTGTGGAAGTGGCAGCAGCAGTAGAATTTTGAGGCCACAGAGTGGTGCGATGACAGAGTGTGGAAGTGGCAGCAGCAGTAGTAGAATTATGAGGCCAGAGTGGTACGATGACAGAGCTAGGAAGGTAAAATTCTCATGACCACTAATTTCTGTGCCTGAGGAATTGACATTTACCAAGTGTCAACCGTTTTTAAATTTGACCTGCCTGTGACTGTAGAAGGTGTGACAGAGTGGCAAGACGACAGAGATAGGAAGGGAAAAGTTCTCATGACCACTAATGTTTGTGCCCGAGGAATTGATGTAGAACAAGTGTCAATCATTGTCAAGTTTGACCTGCACAGTATGCAAGTGGCAGGAGTGTGGAAGTGGCAGCAGCAGTAGAATTTTGAGGCCACAGAGTGGCACAATGACAGAGTGTGGAAGTGGCGGCAGCAGCAGTAGAATTTTGAGGCCACAGAGTGGCACAATGACAGCGTGTGGAAGTGGCAGCAGCAGTAGAATTTTGAGGCCACAGAATGACACAACGACAGAGTGTGGAAGTGGAAGCAGCAGTAGAATTTTGAGGCCACAGAGTGGCATAACGACAGAGTATGGAAGTGGCAGCAGCAGTAAAAGGCAGTTATGAGGCCAGAGTGGTACGATGATGAGATGGGAACGAAAATTTTCTCATGACCACTAATGTCTGTGCCCGAGGAATTAACATAGAAGTGTCAATCGTTGTCAAGTTTGACCTGCCTGTGACTGTACAAAGTCTGACAGAGTGGCACGACGACAGTGTAGAGGAGGCAGTGGCAGCAGCAGTAGAATTTGGAGGCTACAGAGTGGCACAATGACAGAGTGTGGAAGTGGCAGCAGTAGTAGTAGCAGAATTACGAGGTTACACAGTGGCACAACGACAGAGTGGCCCGACAAGAATGAAAACGTCAGTCAATAGAATTTCGCCATCACAGACAGGCCCAATGCAAAGACTGCAAATAACAGTAGTGCAGAATTACGAGGTCACACAGTGGCACAACGACAGAGTGGCCCGACAAGAATGAAAATGTCAGTCAGTAGAATTTCGCAGTCACAGGGACAGGCTCAATGCAAAAACTGCAAATGACAGTAGTGCAGAATTACAAGGTCACACAGTGGCACAACGACAGAGTGGCCCAACAAGAATGAAAACGTCAGTCAGTAGAATTTCGCAGTCACAGACAGACCCAATGCAAAGACTGCAAATGACAGTAGTGCAGAATTATGAGGACACACAGTGGCACATAGACAGAATGTGGAAGTGGCAGCAACCACTGAGTGGGCCGACAAGATAAAAAATGTCAGTAAGTAATTTTGAAGTCACAGGCCCAGTAAGTAATTTTGCAGTCACAGGCCCAGTGAGCAAATATTAGATGTCAGTAAGTATAATTTAGAGGCAACAGAATGGTATGACGACATTATGGAGGCAGTAGTAGTAGCAGCAACAGCAGCAGCAGCATGGGCAGACTAGAGAATGGTACGGCAACATTAAGGAGGCAGTAGCAGCAACAGCAGCATGGGCAGACTACAGAATGGTACGACGACATTATGGAGGCAGTAGTAGCAGCAAGAGCAGCAGCAGCATGGGCAGACTACAGAATGGTATGGCGACATTATGGAGGCAGTAGTAGTAGCAGCAGCAGCAGCATGGGCAGACTACAGAATGGTACGATGACATTATGGAGGCAGTAGCAGCATCAGCAGATTATAGAGTGGCACAATGACAGTGTGGGGAGGTGGCAATAACACTATCCGCTGACGATGGTGGGTGTAAGAAGGAGCACTTGGCATCAGATGTGTGGCATCAGGTGGGTGGCAGCATCAGAATATTTGGTGAGGCAGGTAGCCAGAAGAAACAGTCAAAAAACAGCATGAATCATCTAATCTGACGCATCAGGCGTTGGTGGTTGGAAATCCTGGCTTATCCACGCCTGATTCATCTTGACAAAGGTCAGTCTCTCCACATTTTGGGTGGACAGGCGAGTTCTCCTTGGTGTAACTATGGCCCCCGCCGAACTAAACACCCGCTCTGATGCCACACTACTGGCCGGGCAGGACAGCTTTTCCAGAGCAAACTCGACCAATTTCAGCCACAAATCTTGTTTGGCTGCTCAGTAGTCCAGCGGATCTTCAATGATGGGTGGCAGGGTGCTGTCCAAGTATGTCACCACCTGCTGTTTCAGGTCTAGCTGATGCTGCTGGTGAGTATTTTCTTCACTATGCGGGTGAAGAAAGCTGCTCATCAGTGACCGTAGACTCAGGCTGCTGCTGCTGACAGAGCTGGTACTGCTACTGCCACCCCTACCCCCCATCAACCATGGCAGTGGAACATGAGGGCAGAGGGCCCCCCGGTCAGACCTGAGAGAGGAAGGACGATGGCGTAGATAGGCAGCGGCCAACTGACTACATAGGATGTCTCTATAGTAGTTCAGTTTGTCCTCCCTCTCGGTGGGTATAAAAAAGGCCCCCATTTTGGACCGGTAACGAGGGTCAAATAGTGTGGAGAGCCAGTAGTCATCCCTCTGCCGAATGGTGACAATACGGCTGTCACTATGCAAGCAAGTGAGCATGCATCGGGCCATTTGCGCAAGTGACTCAGAGGGACTCCCTGCCTCCATCTCCACTGCATACTGCCATGGTGTGTCTGGGTCCTCTGCCTCCTCTTCCTCATCGCCCCATAGCTCTGCTGGCTGCTCCTTCTCCTCCTGCCCCTCCTATCCTGT
Organism: Rhinella marina; assembly: GCA_900303285.1. Lineage (NCBI taxonomy): Eukaryota > Metazoa > Chordata > Amphibia > Anura > Bufonidae > Rhinella > Rhinella marina. The sequence continues at coordinate 45,975 of ONZH01018396.1, forward strand.
CACCTGGGTAGAGAAACTACCCATTTCTCTAGGCATTCTTTGTGCTCCAATTCCCTCCTCCTCCTCCTCCTCCAGTTCAGCCCCCACAGGGCTCATGTGGCCGTGAGATGTAGTCGCCACATCTCCTGTCCCCTGACCAGCCAGATTTAACAGCATCTTTTCCAGGATATGAATGAGTGGAATGATGTTGTTCATCCCGTAGTCCTGGCGACTGACAAATAAAATGGCCTCCTCAAAGGGCACGAGCAAACGGCAGGTGTCACGCATGAGCTGCCACTGGCTGAATCGAAGTTACAAAGGGGAGTACCTCTGTCCACTTGGATCATCAAGAAAACATTTATGGCCTTTCTCTGTTCCTACAGTCGGTCCAATATATGGAGGGTGGAATTCCAACGGGTGGAAACGTCACATATCAGCCTATGTTGGGGGATGCCGTTCTTCCGCTGTAGCTCAAGGAGGGTGTGCTAAGCTGTGTAGGAGTGCCTGAAGTGCATGCAAAGTTTCCGGGCCATTTTTAGGATGTCTTGCAGATGGGTAGAAGACTTTAGGAACCGCTTGACAACCAGTTTGAACACGTGCGCCATGCAGGGCACATGGCACAGCCCTCCTTGACGCAACGCAGACACCATGTTCTTCCCGTTGTCGGTCACCATTGTTCCGATTTTGAGTTGTCGCCTGGCCTACTTGCTGGTGTGGCTGTGCAGGAACCACATTTACCCAGTGGGCTATAAAGACATACTGTCCTTGACCGTAATTAGAGCTCCACATTTCGGTGCTGCCGTGAACTTTGGCAGACACCGACAGGCTCAAGCACTGGCCCACCTTCTGTTCAGGGCTGGTACTGCCTGTTTGGCAAAGAAATGACAGCTTGGAACTCTCCACCTCAGCTTGGCACAAGCAATCAGTTCTCTGAAAGGTTCAGAGTCCACCACTTGGAAAGGGAGGGACTGCAGCACCAGCAACTTGGCCAGGAGCACGTTCAGCTTCTGCGCTGTTGGATGTGTACACGCATACTGCTATCTCTTGACAATGGCTTCGCTGATCGATTGCTGACGGAATGACTGATGAGGAGTAGGAGGAGGAGCAGGAGCATCAGATGATGGGAAGGACAGACAGCTCCCTTCGGCTGAGGTGGTGGAGCCTTTACTGCCTGAAATCTGTTGGGCACCACTGGTTGATGCTGCAGATGCTGCAGGCTGGACCACTGCACTGGAGCCACGGTTCTCCCAGGCCACTTTATGGTGAAAGCTGATATGTTGACGCAGGGCCGTGGTGCCAACATTGGCACCCTGGCCACGCTTCACCTTCTGCCCACAGATTCTACAAATAGCTAGGTTGACCTCATCCGGCGGCTTAATGAAAGACTGCCACACCGCCGAGTACGTGAATTTACCCCCAACACTCTTCACTGACTGGCTGCTACCGCCACTGCCTCCTTGAACCGCTGCACGACTACTTTTCGACCCGGTAGGCTCCTGCAAAGCGGGTGGTCTACCTCGAGCACGTTTGGCTCCCAACCTCCCACTGCTGCCACCCTGCTGTTGGTTGTTGGTCAAGACCGACCACTAGATGACACCGGGAGCTCTGGCCTCTCAATGTGACCCCTGCTGCCACGCCCCCTTACTCTGCTGCGACCTGTGCCTGCGCCAGAAACATTTAGGCCTTTGCCACTCCCCTGTGCAGGGCCTGTGACTTCTTTGCCTGACATGCTGTTTGATCAAATAAATAAATAAAAAGGAAATTAAAACACGCTACAAAGGGCTGTATTTGTCCCACTACAGCACCGAGCGATTAATACATTTTTTTACGTAACTTTAAGGACATCACATCAGACCCCCATATCAGCCCTCCATGTCAGAACCCCTTCAGCCCTCCATGTCAGACCCCCTTCAGACCTCAGATCAGCCCATCAGCCCCCATATCAGCCCACTGTGCCCCCATCAGACCTCAGATCAGCCCACTGTGCCCCCATATCAGCCCACTGTGCCCCCATCAGACCTCAAATCAGCCCCCATATCACCCCACTGTGCCCCCATATCAGCCCACTCTGCCCCCATCAGACCTCAGATCAGCCCACTATGCCCCCATATCAGCCCACTGTGCCCCCATGAGACCTCAGATCAGCCCACTATGCTCCCATATCAGCCCACTGTGCCCCCAATATCAGCCTACTCTGCCCCATGAGACATCAGATCAGCCACCATATCAACCCCCATCAGACCTCAGATTAGCCCATCAGCCCCCATATTAGATGACTGTGCCCCCATCAGACCTCAGATCAGCCCACCCAGCCCCATAAGGATAAAATAAAAAAAACTCTCTCACCTCTCCTGCGCAGCGGCTCCGCTCCGGGTCCAGCGCTCCTCTGTCTTCTCCTGCCAGGGCTGCACTGTCACCTGACAGAGGAGTGCCGTACCCGGAGCGGAGCCGCGGCACAGAATAGTTGAGAGAGATTTTTTTATTTTATCCTTATGGGGCAGGGTGAGCTGATCTTAGGTCTGATGGGGGTCCTGGCACCTAATATATACTAGAGAGCGCTTCCATAATGGAAGCGCTAACTTGTATTCGCTTTATAAGATGCATGGCAATTTCCCCCCTACTTTTGGGGGGAAAAAAGTGCATCTTATTAAGCGAAAAATACGGTAATATGTTTTTTGGGCAACAGTAATAAATGCCAGTAGCTTTTAAAATATAGAACTTTGGCGCTGTAGGCCAAATCAAGCTTTTTTGATAATAATACATTCTACAACGGGCTGTAATTCTCCCAGCACCGAGCGAATAATGCGTTTTTTTGGCAACAGCAATAGCTGCTAGAACACTTTACTATATAGAACTTTGGCGCTGTACGCCAACTAAAACTCTTTTTCTAGAATAATACACGCTACAAAGAGCTGTAATTGTCGCACTTCAGCACAGAGCAAATAATATGTTTTTTGGGCAACAGTAAAAAATGCCAGTAGCTTTTAAAATATAGAACTTTGGCGCTGTACACGAACTAAAACTCTTTTTCTTGAGTATAATACACCCTACAATGGGCTATAATTGTCCCACTTCAGCACCGAGCAAATAATATGTTTTTTGGGCAACACTAATAGCTGCTAGAACACTTTACTATATAGAACTTTGGCGCTGTATGCCTACTAAAACTTTTTTTTACAATAAAACACGCTGCCATTTTCCCACTTCACCACAGCTAAAAAGCCCCAACACTAAAATCAATACTTCCCTCCCTATCCTTTACCTTCACCACGAATCGTCAGGAAATTCTAAATTGGTGCGAATCGAATAATTCCTGAAATTCAGATCGAATTCCACTTCGTCCGATTCGATTCGCTCATCTCTAGTCAGTATGCTTGGGGCCACCATATGTATTTATGTATGTTTGAAATGTTTCTGTTGGGATTTGAACTCACAACTAGAGATAAGCGAACCTTCAAAAAATTCGCTTTGGCGAATATTCGACAAATTTATAACAAGATTCGTTCTTAATATGAATTTATTCGGTCGAAGTTGCATTAAATAAATAATCATTGTTTTGCGAACATTCTTGCACAAATTCCGAACATACAGTCTAAGCGTTGTTAAAAGTACGATACTGAACTGAATGCGTAAGCATTAGCGTACAAAGTACATACGAATCCTTAGCGTACTATTGACTCGTGATTGCGTCATATGCACGCATGCCGCTAGGCCGCGGTGTACAGTCCTCAGAGGCAGTCCATATGAGCTAGAAAAGTAAGGCGCTAGCTATCCGGCTAAGTGCATAATTTACCAAACACACCATACAATAAGTGCATAATAGGACACATTGCAGTACCTGAAAAAGAATACACACAATGGGCTAAAGTGCTTGAACGTTGCTGAACCTGTAAAAACATTATTGCTAAAATACTGCAAAGACATAATTATGCGAACATTTTAGTGCAATCAATTTCACATTTTTAAGCATAATAGGCTCAGATATATGTTTGAGTCTCTCCTCATAGCTGCTTGGCATAAAACACTGGAACACATAGTTCAAAATTAAATTGTAATCCATGTGAGGTAATTTTGTAATCCAAACAGGTAACGTGTAATCCACATGGATAATTTTGCAAAGGGGGCTCCCAAATAACCTGAGAAGGGAGGAAAAAGGAAATCAGGCGCGTTTAGGCGCAACTGGGAATTTTCTGCAGAATAGGGGGGAGTCCTGACAAGCCATGTCCATCTGGATGAGAGTCAAACAGGGGGCAATAAAAACAAGATAAATTAAAAACAAGTGCCAACTAGCTCTCACCCATCAGGTGCAGTCCATGTTGTGGCTCCCATAGGTCCAGACCATGAGGTGTCCTTTAAATCAGCCAGACAGAAACAGCCAGTTGTAGAAGGGTTCCTCAGATGAGGGACCTGAAGTCCTCCTCGCTGCTACTGCTGCTGAAAGACATAAGAGGATGCTCCTGCCTCCTGTAGGCCACATTGGCTGCCGTGGCTGAGCTTCACTGCCTCCTGCTGTTTGAATTTGGACTTGACCGGGTGGTGGTCACACTCGTGAGCGCTGCTGACACTTGAGCCTTCACCTTTCCGGATACTCCTTCCGGGACAGCAGGGGTAAGGACTTATGGCTGCAGCGGTTCAGGCAAGGCTGCACCCAAGGAAGAACCGCCATTTCCCCTGGCTGCTGCTGACTTCATGGTAGCTGGTACTGGATCACTGTGGGCTGGAAAGTGAAGGATGGTGTAGTCAGCTGACCCAGGTGAAAGGACTGTGGTGGTGGTGGTAGCAATCAAGGGACCAAAGGCTCCGGCTGTGGCTCTGGTTTCTCTCTGAAACGGAGGGTGCCATTTTCCCGCTTCTCAGGGGGGCATATCTTCACTTTTTCACTCTTGAGGGGCGTATCGCCATCTTCCCGCAGCGTACGTGTTCAAAATTTTAAGAGCATTTATGAATCGTACGAAGCAAATCTGAATAAATCCGGATTCACTTCGGAGTAGGAAATAAAGAGGATTTGTAACGAATATACAAAGCGGCGAATAGATTCGCTCATCTCTACTCACAACCATCTACAT